>CAUYON010044281.1:0-27988 GCA_963573935.1 Arctocebus calabarensis
CAGGCATTGTAGCAGGCACCTGTAGTCCCAGCTACTTGGGAAGTGGAGGCAGGAGACTTGCTTGAGCCCAGGAATTGGAGGTTGCTGTGAGCTGTGATGCCACAGCACTCTATCCAGGGTGACAGCTTGAGGCTCTGTCTCAAAAAAAAAGAAAAGAAAAGAAATATCATCCTTGGGTGGCACCTGTGGCTCAAAGGAGTAGAGTGCTGGCCCCATATGCCGGAAGTGGCGGGTTCAAACCTAGCCCCGGCCAAAAACTGCAAAAAAAAAAGAGAAAAAGAAAAAAAGAAATATCATCCTCTGGCTAGGCAGAGGGATCTCTCTGATAAGTTAATATCTATGGTTCAATAGCTTAGGAAGGCAATAAATAAATAAATAAATAAATAAAACAAAAACAAATAACCTCTTTGCCTATAGCTACCTCCAGGATAACAAAGAACACTTCATCTAATTTAAGAAAAAGCGACAAATACCTCCTTTGGTGTTCTCTCACCCTGTGGTGAGAAAAGTTTATTAGAACCAAATTCACATGTGCTGGACTTGCTGGTGGTACTGGACTTGCCCACAGTGGATGTGGTAGCAGTGCTGGACTTGCCTGTTCTGTATTCAGGGGCAATGATAGATACTTGTGGGCTGGTATCAACTTGGGAAATCAATGTTTTGAGAAAGGTGTCTTCCTTTTGAGTGGGATTCTCATCCAAGGCCAATGGCTCTTTGAAAGACAACTCCTTCCCAGTGGTAGAATTCTCACTCAAAGGTAGTATCTTTGTCAAAAGGAATGCTTCATTGATGGCAGGCTTCTCCTGCAAAGCTAATGGCTCCTTGAAGAAGGCTTCCTTCTCAATGCTGGGCTTCTCCTGCAAGGCCAAGGGCTCCTTGGGGAGAATCTCTTCCTCCATTGTAGACTTCTCCTGTGAGACAAAATTATCCTTAAACAGGGTCTCTTTCTTAATGCTAGGCTTCTCCCACATGACCATGGGCTCCTTCACGGTTGCTTCCTCCTCAATTGTTGGCTTCTCCTGCAAAGCTAAAGGCTCCTTAAAACAGGTCTCCTCAATGCTGGGCTGCTCCTGTAAGGCCAAAGGCTCCTTAAAGTGAGCCTCTGTGTCAGTGGTGGGCTCCTTGAGGATAGCCTCCTCCTCAAAACTGGGCTTCTCCTGCATAACAAAGGGCTCCTTAAAGAGGGCCTCCTTCTCAATGATGGGATACTTCTGAAAGGCCAGTGGTTGCTTAATAAGAGACTCCTCATCAGTAGTGATATTCTCATGCAAGGCCAACTGCTTCTTTAAGAGGTATACATCCTCCTGGGTAGTGGGCTTCTTCTTTAAAGATAATTGCCTCTCTGTGCTTTTTACTGCCTTAGTGGAGGGCTCCTTCAGAACCAAGAGCTTCTTTAAAGGGGCTTCCTCTTCAATGGTGCTTTTCTTCTGCAAGGCCAACAGGTTCTTCAAGGAATCTTCTTTGGTATCGGTCTTCACTTGCAAGACCAACATCTTCTGGAAGAAAGACTCATCTTTGTTGGTAGGCTTAACATGCAATGAAAATAGCTCCTGAAAGAGGAATTCCTCCTCAGTGGCAGGCTTCTCTTTCAAGGTCAATAGCTCCTTAAAATATGATTCTTTTTCAGTGGTAGTCTCCTGCAAGGCCAACAACTCTTTTGAGAGGGAAACCTCCTGCAGAGTAGTATGCTTGTCTTTCAGCACAGATGGCTCATGAAAAAGGAACTCCTCTTTAGTTGTAGGTTTCTTCTTAAAGGGCAACAGCTCCTTATAAAGTGATTCCTCTTCAGTGGTGGTCTTCTGCAAGATCAGTGGCTTCTTTAAGATAAACACTTTCCCCTGAGTAATTTTCTTCTCCTCTAAAGACAATAGTCTCTTGGTGAGGATTGCCTCCTCAGTTGTAGGATTCTTTCTAAATGACATTGGTTCCATAAAGAAGGAATTCTGATCTTCTCCAATCAAATCCTGCGAGTTCAAAAGCTCTTGCCAGGTAGACGTCATTACTTGAGTGGTACACTCTTTCTTCTTTAAAGAAACTCTTTCTTCTCTAAAGGACAATAGCTCCTTAATAAGTGACTTTTCTCCAGAGGTGGTCTTCTGCAATTTTAGTGACTTCTTCAAGCAGGACATTGTCCCCTGAGTGGTGTGCTTCCTTTTTAAAGGTAAAGGTTTCTTAGTGGGGGTTGTATCCTCAATGGTATGCTTTTTCTTAAAAGTCAATGCCTCCTTAAAAAGTGATTCCTCCTCAGTGGGAGAATTTTGCAAGGTAGACACCTTCCCCTGAGTAGTGTGCTTCTCCAGCAATGCAGATGGCTTCTGATGAAAAGACTCTTCCTCAGTAGCAGGCTTCTTCTTATAGGACAATGGCTTCTTCATGAGTGACTTTTCTCCAGAGACAGTCTTCTGCAATACTAGTGGATTCTTCAAGCAGTACATCTTCCCATGAGTAGTAGTTTTCTTCTTTTTTAAAGGTAATGACTTCTTTATGGGAGCAGACTCATTGGTAGCATGCTGCTTCTTAAAGGAAACTATCCCCATAACAAGGTTATCTTCACTGTTGATAGTTCCCTGCAATGCCCATGGCTTCTTCAAGAAGTCTATCTCTCCCTGAGTGGTGTGCTTCCCTTGCAATGGAGATGGCTCCTGGATAAAAGACTCCTCAGTTGTATGCTTCTTTTTAACAGACAATGGATTTGTAGGGAGTGGCTTCTCTCGAGAGGTAGTCCTCTGCAATACTATTGTCTTCTTTAAGTGGGAAATCTTACCCTGAGTTATGCATTTCTTCTTTAAATATAATGGTCTTATGGGGACCTCCTCAGTGGTAGCCTTCTTCTTAAAGGCCAGTGACTCCTTAATAAGGGAATCCTCTTTAAAGTTCATCTTTTCCTGCAAGGCCAATGATTTCTTTAAGATGGGCATTTCCTGTTCAGTGATATCTTTCTCTTGCAATTCATATGGCTCCTGAAAAAGAGACTCCTCAGTGGTAGGTTTCTTCTTAAGGAACAATGCCTCCTTCATGAGTGACTTCTCTCCAGAGGTGGTCCTCTGCAATACTAGTGGCATCTTCAAGCAAGGTATCATCCTCTGAGTGGTATATTTATTTTTCTTTAATAAGTATGGCTTCTTGATGGAGTTTGACTGCTCAGTTTTAGGCTTCTTCCTAAAATTCATTGACTCCATAAAGAAGGAATCCTCTTCAACATTGATGTCCTGCAATGCTAGCAACTCCTCCTGGCAAGACTGCTTTCCCTGATATGCATACACCTTCTTGTTTAAGGATAATGTCCCATTGGTGATGGCAGCCTCCTCAGTTTTATTTTTTTTCCTAGAAGTCATTGGTTCTATAACAAACTTATCTTTGTCAGTCTCTTCCTGCAAGGATTGTGGCTTCACTAATAGGGATACCTCCTCATGATATATGCACTTCTTTAAAGATAATGACTTCTTAATGAAGGCTGTCTCTTCAGTAGTGGCTTCCTCTTTTAAAATTAATGGCTTTGGGAAGGGAGATGCCTTCTCAGTAGTGGGTGTTTTAGAGATGGTGGATATCTCCAGAATAAGTGGTTGCTCCATGTTGTTTGGTACCAAGGGTGTAGAGGACATTAGTGGTGAGGGTTTGGGTTTATACCTATAAAAGAAACAATGCCTGAGTAAGAAAAATGTAGTTCCCAGATTAAAAAAAAATTCAGTGGGTACCATGATGAATCAGGTAAATAGTGCACTGTATAGTTTCTAAAGCCTACAAATTTTTCCCCTGAAATCCATGTTATGCTTTCTCACATGATTACCTTCATTTACATTCAAAGAATTTTATTATAATACTTACTACACTGTATGAATTACCTACTTATACATCAGTCTCCCTTACTAGCTGCATTTTTTTTTCTTTGTGTGTTACCATCAGGCATCCAGTAACATATAGGTTGAAATTAATATTATTTGAAATCTAATGAAAGAGGCAGACTAGTAATTAACATTGGTGTTATCTAACCACATTCACTTCTCCTTGAGCTATTCAGGAGTCACTTTCTAAATGGAGGTAGTAAAAAAGACCAAAATAAAAATTTGTCATATGTGTCAGATGCAAAGCTTTGTTTTCAATAGGATTTCATATCCAATTATAGTGACTAACCTAGTGAGACCAAATCATTGGAAGACTAGAAAGCAGAATAAGGAAAGAGAGAGAATTGAAGGCAAATATAATCATCAGTCTGAATAGGAAGAGTAAGTACTTACCAAAGACCAGATATCATAAGATTCAGTTTATATGAAACATTCAGGACACACATATCCATAGAGGTATATCCACAAGAGAAAATAGATTAGTGTTTACCTGAGGCAGAAATAGGGGCAGGAGGCAGAAAGGAAGACTGGGAAAGGAAAGGAACTCAAAATATGTCTGGTGTTTTTTTTTTCTTGGGGAGGGAGTTTCAAAAGTTCTAAAATTAGATTGTGGTGATGGCTATATAACTAGAATAAAAACCACTGAGCCTGGCATAGTGGCTTATGTCTATAATCCCAGCTACTCAGAAGGATGAGGTGGGAAGATCACTTGAGGCCAGAAGTTTGAGGTTGCAATAAACTATGATCTCACCACTGTACTCCAGCCTGGGCAACAGAGTAAGTCCCTATTTCTAAAAAACAAAACCACTAAATTGTTAAAAGAGAGAGAGAGAGAAAGTGCCTCAAAAGGTTCTGCCTGACCAGATATGTTCCAGGTCCGTCCTGACAAGAACTTTTAGAGGTAGTCTTCAGATTGTCTAATTATGGTATAAACATACATTGTGGAGCTGGACTGCCTAGATTTAAATCCTGGCTCCTCTATTTACTAGCTGGGTGACCTTAGGAAAGTTAACTCTCTGTGCTTCAGTTTTTCACCAATAAAATTATGATAGTAATACTTCTTTCACATTCTTTTAACTTACCCTTAAAAGAATGTCATGAACAACTGTATAATTGAATAAGTAAGATAATTTAAATGAAACAGACAAATTTCTAGAAAGATACAAACAACCAAAACTCATTCAAGAAAAGAAACTCTAAAGAGACCTATAAAGAATATATTGAATAATGTTTATTTTTAAATGTTCTTTTTTCTTTCACTGGAAAGGAAAGATGTGCTCAGTTTTAAAAACGTTAAAAGTGTACAAGTTGCTTTGTTACAATAAAACTAAATGTGTACACAAAAAAAAAAAGAAAAACTACTCATAAAGAAAAGTCCAGGCCCAGATAGCCTCATTGGTGAATTCTACCAAACATTTAAAGAAGAGTTAATACCAGTTTTTCATGGACTCTCCCAAGAAATAAGAAAAGTTGGACCCATTTCCAACCCATTCTATGAAGCCATTATTACTCTGGTATCAAAACAAGCATTACTAGAAAACTACAGACCGATACCTCTTATGGATAGAAGTAAGAGTTCTCAACAAAATACTAGCAAACCAAATCTAGCAACACATAAAAAGATTATACACCATAATCAAGTGGGATATACCCCAGGAATACAAGATTAGTTTAACATCCAAAACTGAATTAATGTACCCTACCATATTAATGGGATAAAAAAAAAATCTATATCATCATCTCAATAGATCCAAGAAAATCATTTGACAAAATCAACACTCTTGGATCGGTGCCTGTGGCTCAACGGGCTAAAGCGCCAGCCACGTACACCTGAGCTGGTGGGTTCAAATCCAGCCCAGGCCTGCCAAACAACAATGACGGCTGCAACCAAAAAAAAAAAAAGAATGGCCAGGCGTTGTGGTGGGCGCCCGTAGTCCCTGATACTTGGGAGGTGGAGGCAAGAGACTCACTTGAGCCCAGGAATTGGAGGTTACTGTGAGCTGTGACGCCACGGCTCTCTACCCAGGGGGACAGCTTGAGGCTCTGTCTCAAAAAAAAAAAAAAAAATCAACACTTTTTCATGATAAAAACTAGGCATAGAAAGGAGATTCCTCAACATAATAAAGGGCATCTGTGAAAAACTAAAACCTAACATCATACTTAATAGTGAAAACACTGATTTTTTCCTTCTAATAAGCCAAGCATATCCAACTCTTTATACTTTCATTGAATATTATACTAGAAGTTCTAGCCAGGGAAAATGAGGCAAGAAAATTAAATAAAAGATCAATACACAATAATCAAATGTGGTTTTATGTACTTACAATGAGAGATCTGAAAACAAAATCAAGGAAATAATTTCATTTTTAATAGCATCAAGAATAAAATGCTTAAAAATGAATTTAACAAAACAAACACAAAACTTCTACTCTGAAAACTGCACAAACTGTTGAAAGAAATTAAACACACTTAAGTAAATGGAAATATGCCCTATGTTCATAAATTGGAAGATTTAGTATTGTTAAGATATCAATACTTCCCAATTCAATTTATAGTTTGAAGGCAATTTCTACAAGAATTACAGCTGGTTTAGTTGTAGAAATTGACAAGATTTTAAAATGTATGTATAATTTCAAGGAACCCAGAATAGCCAAAACAGTCCTGAAAAAGAAGAACAAAGTTTAGAGAAGACATATTTCCCAATTTCAAAATGTTAATACAAAGCTGCAATAATCAAGACAGTGCATATGGGCATAATGATAGGTAATATATGGATCAATAGAATACAACTGCGAGTCCAGAAATAAAAACATATTTATGTTCTACTGATTTTTGACAAGGGTTCAAGACAATTAAGTGAAGAAAGATAAGTCTTCCCAACAAATAGTGCTGGGAAAATTGGATATTCACATACAAAATAATGAGGAGACTGCTAACACACACCACCAACAAAAGTTAATTAAGTTAAAAGGTAATACTTTAAAACTCTTCATAACCTTGGATTTAGCAATGGTTTCTTAGACATGAAACCAAAAGCATACTAAATTGGACTGCATAGAAATTAAAAATTTTTGTGCTTCAAAGGATATCATCAGCAAAGAAGCCAATCCACAGAATGGATAAAAATATATGTAACACAAATCTGATCATGGACTTGTATCTAGAATATATAAAGAACTCTTACAACTCAATTATAAAAAGTCCAGTAACTATGTAACTATATAGTTTTATATATATAGTTATGTATATAGTTATACATATATATGTAACTGTTAATTAAAAATAACATTTTTTAAAATTTTAAGAAAATAAAAACACAAAAAATGGCCAAAAGCTTCGAATAGACATTCCTGCAAAGAAGATATACAAATAGCCTATTGGCACATGAAAGATGCTCAACATCAAAAAATATCTCTAGCAGGGTGGCACCTGTGGCTCAAAGAAGTAGGGTGCCAGCCCCATATGCCGGAGGTGGCAGGTTCAAACCCAGCCCTGGCCAAAAACTGAAAAAAACAAAATTTTATATATATATATATAGCAAATAACAAGATTTGGTGACTATGTATGTGGAAAATTGAAAACTCTGATACATTGCTAGTAGCAATGTAAAACAATGTAGCTACCATGAAATACAGCTTAGTAGTTCCTCAATACATTCAACACAGAACTACCACATGAACCAGCAACCACATCCCTAGGGGTATAACAAAGAATTGAAAACATGTTCAAACAAAAACGTATACAGAAATGTTCACAGCAGCAGTATTGACAATAACCAAAACAACTATAAACAAATGTAAACCTGAAATATCCAATCCTTCAAGATACATCCCAAGTGGTTTACTGGGCCTAAATTTAAAATAACGCCAAGCAGCCATTTTGTGACAACAAGTCACACGTAATGAAAATCTGTGTCTCTTTAACTTTAGGACTTTTAGCCAATCAGGACTTAACTGTCTCAACCTATCAGGGCTCTCCTGCTTCAATCAATCAGAACTGAGCTTCAATTCTTCATGTGCATAAAGGAGCCACAGTGGGAACCTGGGCGGAAATTTTTCCATAAAACTGAGCCTTCTCTTTGTTCTCTGGGAAATGCCTTCATTTTACACCAAAGGCTGTATGCATAACCCTGGTTTGCACACTGTTAACTGGAAGAAAATCTCTTTTCTCCAAATTCCTTTTCAGAGAACTTTGTTCACACAACCCAAATGTACCATAACTGATGAATGGATGAACAAAATGTTTTGAATGCATACAATGGAATATCATTTGGCAATAAAAAGCAATGGATTACTGATAAACTGCTATGACATGCATAAACTTTGAAAACATTATGCTAAGTGAAAGAAACTAGGTACAAAGACTACACAATGTTTAATTCCATTTATATGAAATGTCAGAATAGGGAAATCTATATAGAGACAGAAAGTAAATTAGTGGTTGCCTAGAGCTGAGTAGGACTGGGAGAACTGAAATGACAGCTAAAGGTATAGGGTTTCTTCGGGGGTTTATGCAAGTGTTTTAAAATTGAACTATATCTCAATAAAACTGTCACAAAAAGACTTCGTAATTATACATGTGATTATAGTGAGTTCTCAATAAATGGTAGCCATTACTAGTGCTAATACTATTATTAGAGTCCATTCCACTGAACTCTGAATGAAGGGACAAATGTTTATGGCATTTGTGAGGGTTTGTCTGCTAAATTCAGAATTAAAGAAATTAAAAAGAAAATAATGCAAAGAATTAAGGTCAAAAATATGCATACAAACCCCAGGAATTCCATTTCAACAGGAAACTAAGTAGGGCTAAATGCTAATCTTCTTTCTGCTGAGTAATTAGCAAAGTATTCTGGGGACGTCCCATATTAATTTTTTAGAGTTCTCCAACATTTTTAGTTTACCCTTTGGAACCCATGCTTAGCCTTGCTATAACTATCTATCTAATTTATTCAAATGCAGATTAGTCAGCCCCTGAAGAAGTTAATTCCCACTGAAACAAAGAGAGAATATAGAAAAAGTCTCACCCTATTTTCTAAGTCATCTTTCAGTAAAAGTTTTCCTAGGGGTCAATTCTTTTTCCAATCTCAAATGGGAATGCACATCTGTATTTGTAGAACCAATGAACAGTTACCTGTAATAGCTGAAAGACACATGTATTTGGCCTAGGGAGATAGTAATTTCTCTCCAGTAACAAGGGATAAATCTCCCCTAAAGCTTCTAATGCAGTGGTTCTCAACCTTCCAATGCCTCCTAATGCCGCGACCCTTTAATACAGTTCCTCATGTTGTGGTGACCCCCAACCATAAAATTATTTTCATTGCTACTTCATAACTGTAATTTTGCTACTGTTATGAATCTTAATGTAAATATCTGATATGCAGGATGTATTTTCGTTGTTACAAAGGGGTCACGACCCACAGGATAAGAACTGCTGTTAATGGGAAAAGCAGTCTAGGAAGCTGCTGAAGAGTTCCTGAAAAGTTAAACTGCCCCCACACTCCCAAGCACAACTACTTAAAACAGGGACTAAATAACTAAATGAGAGAAAAGGTAAGCATAAGGTCTTTTAGCACATTTCCCAATGACAACAGTTCCTTCAATATTCACAAATACTACAGAAGAAAATGAAAAGAGCCCTGTTAACTTCAGCAACTATAGCTGGGTCCACCTCAGTGCCCAGGGTTAATGTGGTGTCACTACTGTGGCTTATTAAACATGTTCTCAGTGGGGATAAAACAAGAGGCAAAAGAATGTAACACACTCTCCTTTACCTTAAACAATGACATCTGAGTCCCCTCTTACCCTTTTAGATTCATCTCATTTCTGGCTAAACCAAGAGCATGTGTGCTCCTGTCTGTCTTCTTGAAAACATCTTTTACAAACTCCTTATTGGCTTCCTTCTTGAGCTGGGCAAGTTGACTTTGAGAAGCCTGCAAAAAAAAAAAAAAAAAGTGGGTGGGTGGAGAAGGAAGCAGGGAAATGAAGACAACCACAAATTACCTATAGCTCTTATAGGAAAGTCCTGACACACATGGACAGGTTGTTTGGGTGTTCCCAGGAGTGATAATCTAAACATCTCACAATCAATATAGCACAGGACTGACTGATCACAGTGGAAGCTAGCAGCAAACAAGCAATGCATCAGTACTGGTATGTGTTGGCTAAATAGCAGCTCTAACTGCTTTGAAGGGATATAGGATGTAGTTCTGGTTTCCATGCCAGGCACAGTGGCTGTCAAACAATTGAAAAGATACTTTGTTAACATCACATTTCACTTTCACCTCATAAAATGTTCAGATAGGAAAAAAGGCATTATTACTGTCTTTGTTGTTTGGTTATACCAAGATCAACTAGCTTTTCAGGGTAGACTTATAACATAACATTACCTTCACATGGGGCTCTGAGGAGTTCCACCACAGACTCTAATCCCAACTAACACTATTAAACAGTGGGAGAGATTGTGAGACTGTGAATAACGCCAGTAAAAACAAACGGAAAAGGTATGCCTCTAAAATGAAACAAATTGACCACATTATATTTCGAATAAATACTCCAGCTACTCAAAAGAAAAAAAAAAAACAGAATACAATGGCTCGGCGCCTGTGGCTCAATGGGCTAAGGCGCCAGCCATGTACACCTGAGCTGGCGAGTTCGAATCCAGCCCAGCCCGCCAAACAACAATGACGGCTGCAACCAAAAAAAGGCCGGGCATTGTGGCGGGTGCCTGTAGTCCCAGCTACTTGGGAGGCGGAGGCAAGAGACTCTCTTGAGCCCAGGAATTAGAGGTTGCTGTGAGCTGTGATGCCACAGCACTCTATCCAGGGTGATAACTTGAGGCTTTGTCTCAAAAAAAAAAAAAAAACCCAGAAGACAAGAAACAACTAATCCAAGTAACTTATAAACACAGTATTTGACTATACACACTCAACCACAAAGTATAAATCCTCAATTAGGGTGGGTTTGTGGGGGGTGGATATTCCTAAAAAAAATCTAAAACTCTTTTTACTTTAGTAGTTTTATTATAGTGGTATTGATAAGCAATTTTTTAAATACTTTCACATGTATTACAGTATTGAGCAAATATGTTGATGTTCTAGGGTACCAGGGCTCTCACTGTAGGAGGAGGAACATGCAAATAAAAATTGGGAACTGTAAGAAAGAATCTTGTGTATGGAATTGAAACTGTGAGAATTCATGATTTCTTAAATAGGCATGTGGCTGTATAGGTGTATGTATTTATATCTATGTATACTATATCTATGTAAATATACATAGTGTAAGTATACATAGTAAATATAAATATATGTTTGTATATATAGCTACAGATATTTATTTCCTAGTTCTCTCTGCTGAAAGGGGAAAAAAAAACAGGCATCCCAGTCGCACACTTAGCACTAAGATCTTGGTTTCTAATACCATTCCCTACCAAAAGAAACCAGAACTCTTTGGAGAAATACTTGACTCCAGGGCTGGGACAGAGTAGGCATAAGATGAATCTGGAACATCTTTTCATGATAGAAAGAAAATGCTCAAAACAATTATGAAGGCATGTTATAAGGACACAGTAGTCAGATTGAAGGGACCCCTAACTGGCCAAATCTGGGACAATTTGAGCACCAAAATAAAGTATAATAATTAATAACAAACCACTTAAAAATAATAATTTATGAGTCCATACCAATAATAAATAGAGGAGAAGGGCAGGCTTACGCTTATAAAAGAATGCCCAGTGAAGACTAGTAAATAGGAAGCAAATGTTAAGAGTTGGAAAAAACATCATAAAGATTAAGGCATAAATCATAAATGGATGTTAAATCTAGGA
This sequence comes from Arctocebus calabarensis, assembly GCA_963573935.1. Classification (NCBI taxonomy): domain Eukaryota; kingdom Metazoa; phylum Chordata; class Mammalia; order Primates; family Lorisidae; genus Arctocebus; species Arctocebus calabarensis. Next base: position 11,667 of record CAUYON010044281.1, read on the forward strand.
GATATTTTGATGAAGAGCAGGCTATTTTTAGGCTCCCAAGAGTATTTCATTATGGGTTCTCCATACTTGTTTCCAAAAAGTTGTACTAGTTTGCAATCCACGAAGAGTACATAAGTATATCCCTTCCTCTGCACCCCCATCAGTATCTGCAGCTTTGGGACTTTATACCAGGGGCTGTTCTAACTGGTGGTAGGTAATACCTAAAAATGGCTTTTATTTGCATTTCTCTGATTATTAAGGATGTTGAACATTTTTTCAGGTTTTTTTTTTTTTTTTTTTTTGGCTATTCACCTGTCCTCTTGGGAGAAGGGTCTGTTCATATAACTTGTCCATGGATTCTTACTAATTGTGAGAGGGGAAAAAAATAAACTGATTGTATAGTGGAGAAACCAGGAACCATCTTGATCAGGTAATCAAAACTAACATCATCAACAAGGGACAGACAGACATTGTGTGCCTCCAGATGTGATAACTTGAGGACAGGTATCATTATACATTCTAGGCAATCTAGCCAAGAATGTATAAAATCAATCTAATCACAAGGAAACATGAGACAAACACAAAATGAGGATCATTCTGTTTTACAAAGGGGAGAACTATGTGAGAATTATCCTTCAAAAATGGCAATGCCATTAAAAAAAAAAAAAAAGAAAGGCTATGGCAATGTCCCAGATTAAGAGGCCAAAAACATAAGTAAATGCAATACACTAACCTCGACTGGATCTTTTACTAGAAGAAAAAAATGCTACAGGGATGTAATAAGGTCAACTAAAAAAAAAACTGGAATATAGATGACTACATAAAACTGCTATATTAATGTAAATTTAGACAGTTGATAAGTATACTGTGATTATATAAGACAATGTCCCTATTCTTAGGAAATATACATGGAAGTACTTTGGGGTAAAGGGCCATGATGTATGTAAGAGAATGATAAAGCTAGTGGGATAAAATGTTAATAATAGTAACCTAAGTAAACGGTATATGGGTATTATTTGCACTATTGTTTATGTTTGCAACACTTTGTAAATTTGAAGTTATTTCCAAATAAAAATGTAGAAAAAATATGCCTTGGTATGTGTATCATCAGATTATAATAAGCAATTATAATCCAATCCTTTTTAGGACTTCAAGTCATCCACCTTTGCTTTTCAAAGAGCTTGGCACATTTTTCCTTTTAAAGTCACCTAAAATTTTATAAACTCTCTATGTACGCAATCAAGATTCAGAATGTTAAGAGAGGTACATTGTTGGCAGGAAAGAGGTAGAGACCCTAACCCCCAAAGTGAAACTTTCTACTTGCCATATGTGCAGGTCAAAGTACTGACATTTTCAGAGCTAAGCAAGGGGAACTTTACCTATACTTCCCCATAATTCTTTCAGCATGAAATAGGAGAATAGAAATGAAAGTCCTACTTACACAAAACCATATAGATAAACATGGATATAGGCCCTATCTCGTTGTCTGGCTTAGCACCAGCTCTTATAGTACATCAAAAGTCTTTCCCAGGCTGGAAATGACAAAAAGGGGGGAAGGAAACTTCACAGCAGATTAAGTAATTAAAACAGACCAGTCCTCACAATTTCCAAGATGTGGAAGCAATCCAAGTGCCCCTCAACACATGAACGGATTAACAGACTGTGGTATATGTACACTATGGAATAATATTCAGCCATAAGAAATGTAGCACAGTGGTTGCAGTGCCAGGCACATACACCAAGGGTGGCGGGTTGGAACCCCACCTGGGCCAGCTAAACGACAATGACAACTGCAACAAAAAATAGCTGTGGGTTGTGGCGAGCACCTGTAGTAGGCACCTGTAGTCCCAGTTACTTGGGAGGCTGAGGCAAGAGAAACACTGTGACATCACGGTACTCTACCCAGAGCGACATAGTAAGACTCTGTCTCAAAAAAAAAAAAAAAAAAAAAGAAATGATGGAAACTTTACGTCTTTTGTGTTTAGCTGGATGGAGTTGAAACACATTCTTCTTAGTAAAGTATCACAAGAATGGAAAAATAAGCATCCAAATTATTTAATACTAACATTAAACCAATTTACAAACAACTACACAACCATGCAAAAGAAAAACAAGTATATTCTACTGGGAGGGAAGGGAGAGGAATGGTGAAAGGGGAGGAGGGACAGTGATTGGCAGGTTCTCACTTGATGTGCACAAGGAAAGAGTGTTCAACACCCCCTGGGTGAAGGGCTCAATTATAACTCAAACTTTACCTTAGAAATGAAAACAATGTGACCTAAACATTTGTACCCTCATATTAGTCTAAAATAAAAAAATACTACCCAACATTTATCAAGTACTTACTGCATGCTTATGGCCACCATGTTCACTGCTGTATGTTATCTTCTTTAATCTTCAAAACAAACCTAGGGATTACCTATTAGTACTATTGTCCTCATTTGATGGAAAAGGAAATTGAGGCTTAGATAATTTTAAAAACTTCTCAATAAAGAGGGTAAAAAATGGCAGTACTGTACTGGGACTTGAAACCATATCTATTTGATGACAGAGGTTTATAATTTTTCACCAAATGTTAAATATGATATTATATAAACATATAAAAACCTGGAAGTTAATAATTCTTTTTTTTTTTTTTTTTTGAGACAAAGCCTCAAGCTGCCACCCTGGAGAGAGTGCTGTGGCATCACAGCTCATAGCAACCTCCAATTCCTGGGCTCAAGTGAGTCTCTTGCCTCTGCCTCCCAAATAGCTGGGACTACAGGCGCCAGCCACAACACCCAGCCATTTTTTGGTTGCAGGCATCATTGTTGTTTGGCGGGCCCAGGCTGGATTCGAACCCACCAGCTCAGGTGTGCGTGGTTGGCGCCTTAGCCCGTTGAGCCACAGGCGCCGAGTCTGGAAGTTAATAATTCAAAATAACATTTGTTATTCTCAATAACAATAACAAAACCAAACAGAACAGTTCTTCTTGGTAGGCCAAGACCTCACTGTGGCAAATGTTGAGAGGAAGACAGAGATAGGGACATAGAGACCTAGAGAAAAGCAAATTATATAGGGAATTCCCAAAATTCAGAGAAAAAGGAGCCCTCAATCATCAAATTGATGAGCTCAGATATCTACAGAAATGCCCAACCCTAGGAATGACTTAGGTAAACAGTAATGATGGAACTTTGTCCAGAAAGCACCAAAAACCAGTCGAGGTGATCAAGGTGACTCTTTAGAACTTGTATGCAAAAGAGAAATGGGCTTTCTGAGCTGTTGGAAAGTTAGAAGCAGAGACACTGCTCAGGGATGCCACCCCTTCACCCTCACCCCATCCCCATGAGGATGTGCCTGAACAGATGTTGAATTTGGTTGAATCTAGGCTCTTGGATATCTGTAAGAGTTACTAGGTTATTATTGTTACAGCTCATTTGTATCTGCTCTTTCTGGATGGTATAATAAAACTCATAAGAAAGAAATGTCTGCCACATATTAAGAAAGTCAGTTTCTCACATGCTATGATGCCTTACTGCTAGGGTCTTAATATCTGTGTCCCCTAACATTCATACATTTAAACCTAATCCCTAATGATACTATGAAAAGATAAGGCCTTTGGGATGTGATTAAGTCATGAGGGCAAAACCCTTGTGAATGGGATTAGGTACCTTATAAAAGAGGCTCAAAGGATACTATTTTCCCCTTCTGCCATATTAGGACAAACCAAGACGATACCATCTATGAGGAATGTGACCTCACCAGATAACAAACTTGACACTTTGATCTTGGACTTTGCAGCCTCCAGAACTGTAAACAATAAACTTCTGTCCTTTATAAGTTACCCAGTGTAAAGTATTTTATTATAGTGGCCTGAATAGACTAAGACACTTACAGTGTCACTGTACTCTCATAAGGAACTCTGAGGGCCAAGGAAAATTCAACTAAGGATGGGATACATCTGTTCTTGATTTGTGGCTACCTCAGCCAAGTTTCTAGACCCATGGGTAAATAAATCAGGAAATGAATCTAGCCTTATAGATGTGTGTAGTGTGTAGGAGGGAGCTCTTTCTATCAACCGATAGTAAATCTGAAATTAGGCAGAAAGATATAACTTAACAACATGTTATTGTACAAACAGGCATCTAAAGGAAAGAACTTTGCCAATGCTTATCTGATCTTGCCCAAGGGGGTAAAACATATCTAGTGAAGACAAGTATTCTAGTAGCCATAGAAGTAAATTCTATTGTGTAGAGCAAGAATAGCTAGCTCATCAGGCTTCTCTGTAACCTAGATTAAACAGATTTCAAAACCAATAATGGAAAAATCCTCATCTGTAAAGTAGAGATGATTATAGTACGTATCTCATAGAGTTATGTGAGGACTAACTGGGTTGATGCAGGAAAAAGTGTTTAGAATAGTGCCTGACACATGATAAACACTTAGTAGACATGAGTTGTTATTATTTTCTAAGACTGAAGATTACCTTTGGCCTAATTCTATATTCAATTACCAACAATTCTATTAATTCTAGTTTTTACTAGTACATCCTTCTTATAATTTAAGAAGGATGTGACTTAGAAGAAAATTCAAGAATTCTAATAAAAATTGAGTTTCTAGATCTTCAGAGTAGAAAACAAGATCACGTATCTGTGATGGTTCTGTATAGAAGGAAGTATTTTTAATTGTCACTAAATCTGGGCTGCTGCTGGATGGGGCCAACAGTGCTGGTTGTGGTCAGTCTCACACAATAGAAAAACTATCCTGCTCCAAATGCCTATAGTGCTCAAATAAACACTACCCTAGACTGCAATGATTCCACAAAAATACTTACCTCCAAGGCCTAGGCAGCCAGCTGAACCACCTCTAAAGCTAAATATAACAGTTCTTATAATTAATCTACAATTTCCTATCTGTTAATCACTCTGCTGCTTCCAGGAAACTCCAGCAATTGACCCACATGGTATGTTCCAGTAGAAGAGCCACTGCAGTTTCTGAAATTTGGTTACTAATATCAAAAAAAACATGTTCTCAATATTCCAGAAAGAGTCAGGGTTTGGTAAAGTGGAAAGATAGTCTAAGCCTATACAAAACCATAGCAGGGGATTGGACTAGCATACTCACATTAGTGAGATCTTCAAAAGCCAGTCTCTTTTTGAGTCCTCCCTGGGGTGAACATGGAGATATCTTTGCTTGATAATTCTTCCCCTTCTACAAAAGTAAAAGAAGTAAATGAGTATATCCAATTGTAAACAGCCTCTTCTAGGACTTTGGGTTATTTTCAGGGTCCAGGGGAAACTCTAGGATCTCAAAGGAACTCTAGGGATGCATATAATAAATTCCAATAAACTACAACAAAAGGACATTTTGGAAGTCAGAGATGCTTATCAAGTCCCTAAAGGAGGCAGTCACTGATGACAATAAGTCTGTAAGGAGACAAGATGAACTTCAGTGTAACTCTCAAAATGACCGAACTATAGCTTGGTAAAGCTAATTTTTCCTCTTACTTCTCTCATATTTATAGTTATCCTAATGAAGACAGACCACTACCACCCCCATCATTCTTAGTCATTCCTGTAATATAGCTGATTTTAGGTAGCTTCTTAAAGACATTTCCTATAATGATAATAACACGCATCCCTACATACTGGTCCAGGATCAGTTCTTTACTAGCTGTTGACCTTCGGCAAGTCACTTAATCTCTGAGCTTCAATTTTCTTACCAGTAAAATTGGAATGAAAACCTTCCTTAGAGTCCTTGGGGAGCAAATAAGAGAATACACATTTTTAAGGTATATATAAGCTATAAATGGATAGAAATAGTATTTAATAGTATTTAAAAGTATGTACTCCTGATAAAATTGTCAGTCTCACAGGGAAAATTTTGTATTTTAAGGAAAAATTTGTATAATCTAGATTATTTTCTAATAGTTAGTATATATTTGGAAGAGAAAAGGGCAGGGGAAAGGGGTGAATATTTCATAGTAGAGAGGAATTTCTTCCTAGGTATTCTGTTGTGCATGCTTTACCCCATTCCAAGAGTATGACCATCTTTATGGAGTTAGAGGTTAGGGCAAATCACAGTATAGGGCTCTTCTATAACCTAACAGCTTTTACTTGGTGAAAGTCTCCTATATCTTAGATTTTTCTTATGAAATTCTGAGAACAAAACTGCTCTACCTATATCAGAGAATTGTTATAATGTGAAGCAGGACACTGGGATCAGACCATTTGCTCTATTCTTCATTTATTCCATTAATAAACAGTACATGGCACAGTAAGTGACCACAAATTTAGAGATCTGGATTCATGTTACAATAGACCAATCCAGCACAATAGAGAAATCCTAGAATAACTGAGAAGAATTACTTCTGTTCTCTAATTGACTAAGCCAAGAAATAAGTAAATTATTCATCTTTTATCTAGTTCACGATAAATAATCCTAGTAGAAAAAATTGGCAAAAAATATTTTCTCATAAATTAACTAAGAAATAAACTGTCAGTCTGTTATCTAATTCCTAGTTAGTACGCATATTATTGGTAGAAATAACCAATCAAAAATAAAATTACAACTGAAACTGAACTCAATATAACTTATATTTGCAAAATGTGCTCCAAGAAAATTGGGTTTGGAAAATAACTGCCACAAAAGGAAACTTACAGTCAGAAAATTTGATATGGATAAAATCCCAATCAATGTATATAATCTTTCTTGACAAATTTACATGGGAATTAAATTTGACTACTCCATGAAAATGATTAGACAATGTTAATCTGTGCTAAGAGAAAACCAATCAAGGAAATTAAATTTATCTAATGATGTTTGCTCTAGGAAATACTCTCTTGATTATAATTCATCAGTATTAGTATAATTCTGATTATGTATGATGATAAATACAGAACATCCCAAAGTTAGAATAACAGTGTCAAAACACCCATAAATTCAAAACAATAGAGTAAAAAATATGCTCATTTGTCAAATGTAATAGCTGTAAAAAGCATGATAATATATTTGCTGATGTAATCTTCATACTCTCCCCAGGATATACCAAACAGCCTCTCAGCAAGGTGCTTTTAGCTTATCAGAAATAGTAATATATAGACTGACTGTTCTTTGGTTTTGAGAGTTGTGAAAATGGCCTTCATTTAAGCACTGCATGTATGAGAAAAAGTTCACACTTCCTCCCCAAGTTCTAATTTGCTAGTATTCTCCAACTAAAGAGATGCTAACAGTGTGCAAGTGTTCCCTTCTCTCCGCATCCACACCAACATCTGTAGTTTTGGGATTTTTGTTACATGGGCTAATCTTACTGGAGTTAGATGATATCTCAACATTGTTTTGATATGTATTTCTCTGATGATTAAAGACAATGAGCATTTTTTCATGTGTTTGTAGGCCATGTGTCTGTCTTCTTCAGAGAAGTTTCTGTTCGTAAAACATAACTATAGTCCAAAAAGAAGGAGGGAAGAGGAAGGAAATGGGAGGGTAAAAGGGAAGCCGGGAGGAGGGAGGGTATTTGAGGGGACCTAACCTAATGTGCATAATGCAATGATACATCTCTAAACTATTAAAAATAGAGTATGAATGTCTTACCACAACAAATAAGTAAGCAAGGATATGGTTGTTGTGCCTGAATTTCGGGGTCCCCCCAGAAGAAACTCACACCAGGCACACTGATGCAAAAACAAAGGGTGGAATTTATTAAATGGCTGGTCGGTCTGAATGGCCCCAAAGGGAGGGGCTGAGATATTTTTATAGTGTACCAAAAGGAAGTTGGGAGGGGAGAATGTGATAAGGGAAGGGTGGAACAAGGATGAGTCCAGGTGTCTCTCCACTTGCTGATTGGATACCTCGGAGGTGCCAGGAACGGGTGGGTGGTAGCTAAGCAGGAAGGGGCCAGTACTGATGAACCAGTGGAGGTGATCAGGGGAACTGGAGCCAGTAGTCAAGTTACAAAACTAACATTTACACTGCAAATTACACAGCGACCTGTAAAATGGAATCTGTTAACAAAACGGCATCACACGGGCCCTTTCATGGTTATGTTAATCAGTTAGATGTAAGCATTCCACATTGTGTATCATCAGCACACTGTACCTCATAAATGCATTAACATACATTTATGATTTAATAAAGAACTAAAAAAAATTGTTTTAAAGGCAAAAATAAATAAATAAAAGGGAAACCACACCTCCCCAATTTCTCACATTAAACCACACATATTCTAAGAGATTCAAGGGTGAAGATTGGTACTGAACCAACACAGAAAGAGACTACTCAAGATAAATTGAGAAAGACAGCTTGCTCTAACCTTTTCATATTGGTCATGAACAGTGGGCACAACTTTGCTGGATGGAGATTTCTTAGTCTCAGGTTTGGAGCTTCGGGGTAGTAGTGGCAGTGGCATCTCTTGCAGGTCCAGTAGTGTCTTTTCCAAGGCAGAGCTACAAATAGAAAGGGACTCTTTAAAACGCAATTTATCAGAAAAAAGCATAGAATTATCTGGAAACTCTTAAGAAAACCTAGTCTCAGCTTGGCGCCTGTGGCTCAACTGGCTAAGGCGCCAGCCACGTACACCTGAGTTGGCGGGTTCGAATCCAGCCCTGGCCTGCCAAACAACAATGACAGCTGCAACCAAAAAATGACCGGGCGTTGTGGCGGGCGCCTGTAGTCCCAGCTACTTGGGAGGCAGAGGCAGGAGACTCACTTGAGCTCAGGAATTGGAGGTTGCTGTAAGCTGTGATGCCACAGCACTCTATCCAGGGTGACAGCTTGAGGCTCTGTCTCAAAAAAAAAAAAAAAAAAAAAAAAAAAAACTAGTCTCCCTGTAGCATCCCTAGGAAAAAATAGACTTTTAAGTTGGGCATATCTGGGTTCAAATATTGGTTGTATCTAAATTTAACCTTGGGCAAGTGACCTAAACTCTCTTGGCTTTAGTTAGCTCACTGTAAAATGAAGATAAGTATACTTACCCTCTGCAGGCTGGCCCAGCACAGTGCCTGTTATCCTCTGTGGACAGTGGGATGTGTCTTAGCCCTTAGTTTAAGCTTAATGACACTGGAGATAAATTATATGAAAGTTTTACATTGAAAATAATGAAGAAATTGACAGTTCATATAGTACGGAGGCTAGATGGCAGAGTTAATGTTCTTTTAAAGGCATGGGTTCCTGGGGACAGCAACCCTACAGAAAAGACAAGAGAATACACACATATATGCATGATAGGTGCATTCATTCAAAAGAAATTATAATCCAGTTCTAGACACTGAGTAGGAAAAAAATTCAAAAGATGAGATAAACAGTAGAAGGAAGTAATGTATTAAAAATCACTTGACATAAGAATTTAACAGTTATTACTTGATCCCAATGACCTTGAAGGGGACTAGCTTTGCTCCATCTCAATGTGGATGTAAGGATGTAAGGATATAAGGGACCTTATATTCCTTAGGTTTCTTCAAGTTTGTGATCCCCAATAGATAGGATACACATATTTGTCAAGCAAATACGTAATTAGGAAGAATCATTGTTTGTATATATAAAAGACTTTTTCTACCCAGATACAACTTCCCTTCTATACTCACCCACAATTAATTTCTAATCTCAACTTCATTTAAGAACAGGTTTCCCTAAGAGAGAACTAAAGACAATACAACAAACTTACCATGATGTACCAGATAGTTCAGGCAATGGAGACATAAATACAAATCATAGATCCTATCCTAGATTTATTCACATATATGGCTCTAGTTAACAAAAATGTGACAGGTGATTTAATAAAGGTAGATACAAATTATTTGTTATGGACTGAATATGCCTGTCCACCCAAAATTCATACATTTACATTCTTCCATTCTTTTTTTTCTACCATAGAGACAAGATCTCACTATTTTGCCTTAGCTGGCCCTGAATTCCTGGCCTCAAGTGAGCCTCCTGCTTCAACCTTCAAAAAGTGTTGGAGATTACAAGTGTGAGACACTACATCTAGCAAATATGTTGACATCCTAACCCCCAATGATATTAGGAAATTAGACTTTTGGGAGATATTTAGGTCTGACAATAGAGACCTTCCTAAGAGAGCTCTCTTACCCTTTTGCCTCATGAGGATAAAGAAGATAGCCATTTAGGAAGCAGGCTCCCACCAGACACCAAATCTGCCAGTGCCTTGATCTTGGACTTCTCAGCCTCCAGAACTGTCTATTGTTTAAGCCACCCAGTCCGTGGCACTTTATTATAGCAACCCCAACTAAGACAGTACTATAGAAACACAATGGAAAGTCAGTAATCTTGTCCAGGATGGGGGTAGAGAAAGGTATTATAGAGGAAATAACATTTGATGAGAGTTCACATGGCAAACAGATTCTCAAAGTGACTAAGGAACTTTCTAGGGAAAGAAAGCCTGAGGTCAAGCAGAAGCATGAACACACGGAGTTCAGGGATATACCAGTTGTCTGTAGTATGGACAGGGGAGGGGTAAGAATGGAGGGGAAAAGCTAGGTTGGGGCCAGGATAGTAAGAAGGCAAACAGAGAAGCCAGCTTGAGGGGAAAGTTTAAGAAAGGAGAAAGTTTGATTTGGGTTTTGCTTTGGATAGAGAAGTATTAGACATTTCATAGGTGAGGAAAAGCCAGTATAAGCATGTGCCTTCAAATGTATTACTTCAGTTTATTCTCACATTGAACCTCAAGGCTAACCAGGGCATACAGAAGTCTCTACATTTTATAGTCACAGATGAACTAAGTGACTTACTCAGGACAAACTTCTACGTGGCATAGATCACTCAGCTCTTTCACAGCTCTTTCTAAAATACCATGAAGTCTCTCTGATTACACTCAAAAATATTCCAAAATTCCAAAACAATGAAAAGCCATAATGTAAAGAGGTAGAATGAGCACAGGATTTGGAATCTGTGCAACTGGGCTTCTAAACTAGCCAACTTAGCATCTCTGAGCCTGTTTCCTCATTTACAAAGCTATAAATATCATTTATTAAAATTGTATGAGGGATGAATAATAATAGTGGAGTCAGTGGGTTTCATAGAGTGCAGTTAAGGGTGGGTGCATCCAATTTAGCTTTATTGCTGCTTGGCTGAGTTTGGGAGGATGAGATGGAAAATAGGTTTGTATTTGAAAGAAAAGAAGGAGACTAAGACACATCATTTATTATGTGTCTGCTATGGGTCAGGTTTTGCATACAGATAAATTTACATTTGAGTCACACAAATCCTCTGCAAGTAAATGATATAGCTTTGACTAGTAGTCAAAGCTATGGGGAAGAAGGTTTGACTGCTAGTCAAAGCTATGGGAAGAAGTTCTTTGAGAGAAGAGAAGGAGAGTAAGACACATCATTTATTATGTGTCTGCTATGGGTCAGGTTTTGCCTACAGATAAATTTACATTTGAGTCACATGTCAGCCAAGCAGCAATAAAGATAAATTGGATGCACCCACCCTTAACTGCAGTCTATGAAATCCACCTACTCCACTATTATTATTCATCCCTCATACAATTTTTTATAGATGATCAAGAACACAAGATCTGAAACCTTTAACTTTCAAAGGGAAAGAAATCTGGAGTCCACAGGTTAGAAAATGCTCAGTTGATGACATTACAGACTAACTAAATCTCAAAGAAAATAAAGTTATTCAAATAATAGTCACACATCCCATTCATTAACCTACACACTAATTAATCTCTTGCTTTGGGGGACACACACATACTGATAAGTGAACTAATTTCCCTGCTGCTGTGGCTAGGGAAGAGAGAAGAGAGAATTGACACCACCAAAAACATCCTTTCATAAAAGGATATTCTCTACAGAACACTGTCACCTCCTACCACCTACAGAAAGCTGAGCCTTATTTGGACAAGAAAATTAGAATCCTTTCCCCTATTCAGACTTTCCATTTCCCCTACATACACACTGGTAAGTGTTATAGACCCCATTGGGCATCCCAGAGCTGGTGTTGAAACCCACACAGAAACAGCAGAGCTAAGGTAATTAAAACAGTGTACATACAGTAAGGAGTAGCAACTTCATTTTTATATACAAAGGCAAGTTACAAACAGCAATGTGCTGGGAAGAAAATGCAGCATGGTGACAATAAAGCAGCACTAGGCTGGGAAGGATGCCTAGGAGCTCTGGCCCTGCCCCCACTCCAGCTGGGTGAAACTGGACAAGTCTCTCCCTCTCTGGGCCTCAAATCTCACCACCCAATAAAATTATGCAATAGGACCAGAGCCTCACTATTTAGTGTGGTCAATGGACAAGCAACATTAGCATCACCTGGAAGCTTGTTAGCATTTTAAAATCTCAGGCCCTAAACTGAGTCTATCAAATTGAAATCTGAAAATCAACAGTATCCTCAGGTGATCTATATGCCCTTTAGTGCTTAGGAGCCATTGTTCTGGGGCAGTGGTTCTCAACTTTCCTAATGCCGCCACCCTTTAATACATTTCCTCATGTTGTGTTGCTGTAGCAACAAAAATAATTTTATGGTTGGGAGTCGGGCGGCGCCTGTGGCTCATCGAGTAGGGCGCTGGCCCCATATACCGAAGGTGGCGGGTTCAAACCTGGCCTCGGCAGAACTGCAAAAACAGAAAAATAGCCGGGCGTTGTGGCGGGCGCCTGTAGTCCCAGCTACTCGGGAGGCTGAGGCAAGAGACTCGCCTAAGCCCGGGAGTTGGAGGTTGCTGTGAGCTGTGTGACCCCACGGCATGCTCCACCCAGGACGATAAAGTGAGACTCTGTCTCTACCAAAAAAAAAAAAAAAAAAGGTTGGGAGTCACCACAACATGAAGAACTGTATTAAAGGGTCGTGGCATTAGGAAGATTGAGAACCACTGTTCTAGGGTTTCTTTGACCTCTGACCTACTAGAATTCTAAATGGACCAGAGCAGAGGGTGGTAGGAAAGCCAGAGCTCAAGGGAGTTGTAGGAATAGAAGAGAGCCACAGGAGATAAAGTGTAACAATGGGGGAGGGGTACACCCATGTCCATCCTCCCTTCATCTCCTTCAAGCTGTAATTCAAAAGACATCCTGCAAGTAGCAGTCTGCGACTTAAATATTTCTGATCTCTCAGCACTTGCAGATGAAATTAATCCTGCACATTTTCACTTGTGAAAAGACGTTTTATAAAAGTGCTCTGATCCAGTCACGTGTACTAGTCGCGCCATTTAAAAGCTGGGATCTAGTCTTATTTGCTTTGCCATCTCACCCTCTAACACACACTCCCTGCCCAAGCTTGTACAAGGTTCTCTCCGCAGAATGCTGACTGACAGAAGTACGAGATAAGGTTTAGTCGCTGGAACGCCGCGCATTCCGCCAAGAGGAGACAGAGTGTAACAAGAGGCTGAACCGACGCCCAGGATCGACCGGCAGGCGACATAGCCAGACACTAGAACCGGCAGCACAAGCCCAAAGGCGCCTACCTCACACCGAGATTGAGGACAACCAGGAAAGACCATGGACGCACCCCTAGACCAGGAGAGGCCAGGGAAATGAACTGATCTCCTTGTGTAGCGACCCAAGTCCGTCTCAACCTACACACCATCCAACCGGTTCAGTTGGGGATTTTGAAAACTGCAGCCCTCAGGAAGCGCAGTAGTGATTGGCCAGCAGAGAAGCAATCAGCATGCAGAGCTGTGCCGTACGCCTGCTTAGCAACAAGGGGCGGGGCTTGATGTTTTTAAATTGAACTCGGCTTTAATGAACTTCCCGTTTGGGCGTAGCTTTGAGTACAATTGGTTGGACCCAACTGGGCAGACACCGTAAGAGCTCTGGGTCTCTTAAAGACACGTTTTCATTTAAATAATACTGCCTGAGGATGGGGAGAGCAGAGCAGCCCTATAATGCACGTTCTGACCTATTAAAACATCAATATTAATAACCTCTTACAGAGTCAAACATTAATTCCTGCAGGCTTTACAAGTGGCTTTGTAAAGGAAGCCGGGCAGAAGTTTTTGCCCCTATTTCATGAATGAACACCCAAAGTGCAAGACAACTAATAAGTAGTAGGTAACATTAATTCAGCACTAGCTCTGTGTTACTTGTTATACATTTTTCATTACTTTAAATCCTGTACCCGCCCAAGTGCGATGTCTCACGCCTGTAATCCTAGCACTCTGGGAGGCCAAAGCCTGTGGATTGCCTGAGCTCACAGGATGCAGAACAGCCTGAGCAAGAGCGAGATCGCATTTCTAAAATTAGCAGCCTGTTGGGGCTGGAGCCTATAGTCCCAACTACTAGGGAGGCTGAGGCAAGAGAATTGTTTGAGCCCAAGAATTTGAAGTTGCTGTGAGCTGTAATGCCCCAGTGCTCTACTGAGGGCGACAAAGTGAGATTCTGTCTCAAAAAATAAATTAATTAATAAATAAATGAAATAAGTAAATCCTGTCCCCCAAAGCAGGTATTTTTATTATTGTCATTTTACAGATGACAATACTGTAGCTTGCTAACTGCTCAATATCACAAAACTACATATTGGCAAAGCAGGTACCACAACCCAGATATTCTCATTCATTTCATGCTAGGCTAGTTAAGATCTTTAACATATACTCACTGAGCACCTGCTTTGTGTCAGGAACTAGAAAAATATATATGAGGGATTGACAAAGGACTTAAGGAATTTATAATCTGCCCTGTTCTCTAAGGAGACAAAGAAAAAATGGAGATACCAGATATAAAATCTAGGACTTCCTACATATTTAACAGGAACTCTACCACTGAACTACATCCTTACCTTTATTATTAGCCCATTCTCCTTTTAGTATCTTGTAGCTTGTAAAGGTAATATATTCATATGATCCCAGGCCCTCTTCTCTTCTTAATCTCCCTATGTTATCTCATTAAGATCCATGAGCTTAAATATCTTCTAAAAGCTGGCTCCAGGCTCATAAATCCAAACTACTACTCCATTTCTCCACTTGGATGTCTAATAGACACATCAAAATCAACATGTTCATGGTAGAACTCAATTATCAATCCCTCCCCAAACCTGCTCTTTCCTCCATGTCCCCCATTTCAGAAAGTAGTACCACATGTAACCTGTTACTCAAGCCAGAAACCTGAGTATCATCTTTAATTCAAACTCTTTTCCATTACCTTACCCTCCCATATTCAATCCTTCAGCAAGTTCTGTTGATTCCACCTCAAAATATCTTATATCTACCCACTTTTCTCCATCTTCACTGCGACCTAGTCTCTCATTTGGCTCAATGTCAAGAGCCTCCAAGCTGCTCTTCCCCTTTACCCATCTCTGATATGAATACACAACCCTTCTCTAATTAAAAAATAAAAATAGCATCCTGTCTCTCTCTCACTTCAGTTGTTTCCCACAGAACTTAAAATAAAATCCTAACTCCTTACTCTGTTCTACAAGGTCCTGCCTACCTCATCAACCTCATCTCATACCACTTTCTTATTCACTCCATTCCAACCACAGTGGTCTCCTTTCAAAGCTTTGAATGTGCCAAACTCTCCTTGGGAATTTTTTCACATAATGTTCCCACTGCCTGGAACATTCTCCCCTCCATTTTGTTTAGTTCCAAGTTTTTTCTCAAGGTTTAAGTCTCAGCTTAAATATCTCCTCTTCAGAGAAGCCCTGCCTGACCTGCTATTTAAAGGACAATTCTCCTTCTATTCCATTATATTGTAGCCCGGCCCCTTCCTTGCTTAGAGTAATTATAACTACAAATAGCAATTATAAGTTACTATTTATAATTTTTTAATCTATCTCCTTATTCAAGAATGCAAGGTCCATAACGGCAAATGGCATTGGCGAGTGGCACAATGACCATATATATTGTGTTCTATCTCCAGTGATTAAGCATTAATAAAAGCTTACATTTATCAATTATCTATTATATACTTGACACTGTTCTGACACTTGCAATAATTCAATGAGGTTGTTAATATCCCTGACACCTGAGGCCCAGAAAAATATTTGTTGGCCAGCCACAGTGGCTCACATAAGCTCAGCAGTCTGGAAGGCCGAGGTAGAAGGATCCCTTGAGCTCAGGCGTTTGGGACTAACCTGAGCAAGAAAGACACCCACATCCCCACCCCACAAACCCCATATCTATTAAAAATAGAAAAAATAGCGGATGTTGTGCCAGGCATCTTTAATCCCAGCTACTCGAGAGGCTCTACTCCGGTGACTGAGAGGATCCTTTGCACACCAGAGTCTGAGGTTGCCATGAGCTACACTACCACCACTGGCACTCTAGCCTGGACAAAAGAATGAGACTTCAAAAAAGAAAAGAAGGCTCAGCACCTATGGCTCAACGGACTAAGGCACCAGCCACGTACACCTGAGCTGGCAGGTTCGAATCCAGCCCGGGCCCACCAAACAACAATGATGGCTGCAAC
>CAUYON010044282.1:0-38430 GCA_963573935.1 Arctocebus calabarensis
TGTATGTGAAACCAGTACATTGTACCCCATGATTGCATTAATGTACACAACTATGATTTTATAAAAAATAAAAAATAATAATAAAAAGAATGTCAAAGACTGTAAAACTATTTCCTGATTAAAATAGTTGAAAGACATGTGGCAACATGTGGTTTTGAGCTAAACTCTTTTACTGAGAAAAAAGTGAAATGTAAAGGTGGGTGGGGGTGTCTCAGGATAGGATTCATGTATCAATGGTAACTTCTTGGTTTTAATGATTGTACGGAAGTTATATTTTAAAAACACCATTGTTTGTAGAAAATATACCAAACACGCTTAATACGTGGATAAAGCAAACAACTTTTCTTTAAATTTTTCATTATTTTAAAATAAAGCATTTAGAAAAAGTTGATGATCAAAAAAAAAAAAAAACATAAAGGACCTGGTTAACCTTGCCCTGTGAAGAAATTCACTGCAAAGGCCCGTAACCCACCAAATCCCTCTGGGTAAGCTCTGGAATTTGCCCACCCCCTATTGCCTCATATAAAGTGATCTCTAACTGCCTATGGGGACAGAGCCATCTTTTCCCTGCCAGGGAATCCCTTTCCAGAAACCTAGCTTGAACTTTCCCCCTCCAACTCTCCTCTTGTATACCAGTGGGACACCTTTCAAGTTGTTTATGTTTGGGGGCACTGGATGTTTTATTGGCAGTAATTTAAGGAACTTAACTCAAAGAACACATGGACATGTGCCCTGCCCACTGAATTAAAATAAGAGAAGAATTCAATTACTGAAATTTCAAATAGGATCTGTGCACCCCAATTTGTAGGTAGGATTGCTAAGAAGTTTTACAGAGGCTGTGGTGATGGCCCTGGGGACTGTTTCTTGTTGGAGGTTGGAGTGGAGTCCTGTCTGCCTGAGGCAGCAACAAGCAGCCCCCTCACTCCCTCCCTCATTCCTCCCTTCCCTCCTGGGTGCCACCAACCTCCATCCACCATGCCTAGGGAGTAGTCATGGCCCACCCTGCCTGAGCCTGGCCTGAGTTGAGACATCAGCAGGAGCCAGAGTGAGAGCTAGGGCCTTGGTGTCCTCACTCTCTCCCTGCATGGGCCTGCTTCTGGCCATGCCCCCATGTGTCGTGCCATGAACTGGGACAAGGACTACAGCTATGAGTTTGACCAGCACGAGGAGTGCAGTGAAGAGGACCACAGTGTTGAGGAGGAAGAGGAGCAGGAAGAAGAGAAGGAGCAGCAGGATGATAACCTGGATTTGGGCGAAGTGGAGCTGGTGGAGCCTAGGCTGGGCGTCTGTGGGGAGCGGGATGACTGCTGTGCGGGGAGAAGGGTGGTGGCAGAGGCAGCACTTTGCGGTGGCGGTGGCGCTGTGGTGGCAGTGGCAGCAGTGGTGGCGCTGGGACAGGAGCAGGAGAAACATTACTGCTAGGAGGTGCTCACAGCAAAGCAGATTATGCCACACATGATGGGATGTATCTGGGCGGTCCATGAGGTCATCCAGGTATTTTGATGGAAACCTGGAGAAGCTCTTTGCTGAGTGTCATGCAATTAATCCATGTAAAACATCTCAACATGCCAGATGAATACAAGGTCATCAGCACTGGATATGCCTTGTTAGGTCTGCTACTTGAACTACCCTAACTCGTCTTTCACTGGCCTTGAATATGGGCATAAGTTTTATATGCAGTGCTGGAGTAAATATTTAACTACCAAAATAATGGAGGAAGGCATGGGACAGACTATTTGGTGTCCTGCTCCTAATTGTCATATCTTAGTGGATGACAACACAGTTATGAGCCTCATCACAGTATCAAAGGTGAAAGTATCAGCATTTAATAACAAATAGTTTATGTAGAGTGAAATTGGCTATTAAAATGGTGTCCTGCCCCAGATTCTCACCATATTGTCAAAGTTCAATATCCTGATGCTAAGCCTGTTTGCTGCAAATGTGGGCACCAATTCTGCTTTACCTGTGGAGAAAATTAGCATGATCCTGTTAAACGGAAGTGGGTAAAAGAAGTGCATTAAAAAGTGTAACGATGACAGTGAAACTTCCAATTGGATTGCAGCCAACACAAAGGAATGTCCCAAATGCCATGTCACAATTGAGAAGGATGGCAGTCGTAATCACATTGTATGTCATAACCAGACCTATAAAGCAGAGATTTGAGGGGTGTGTCTTGGCCCTTGGGAACCACATGGATCTGCCTGCTACAACTGTAACCATTATAAAGAGGATGATGCAAAGGTAGCAAGAGAAGCACAGGAGCAATCTGGGGCACCCCTGCAGAGGTACCTGTTCTACTGTAATCACTACATGAACCACATGCAGAGTCTGGGCTTTGAGCACAAACTGTATGCTCAGGTGAAGCAAAAAATGGAAGAAATGCAGCAGCACAACATGTCCCGGATTGACGTGTAGTTCCTGAAGAAAGCAGTTGATGTCCTCTATCGGTGTCGTGCCACACTCATGTACACATATGTCTTCGCTTTCTATCTCAAAAAGAACAACCAGTCCATTATCTTTGAGAATAACCAAGCAGAGCTAGAGAATGCCACAGAAATGCTCACGGGCTACCTTGAAGAAGATATTTCCCAAGATTCACTGCAGGATATACAGCAGAAAGTACAAGACAACTACAGATACTGAGAGAGTCAAAGGGTTTTGTTACACCATGTACACGAAGGCTATGATAAAGATCTATGGGAGTACAGTGAGGACTGAGAATGGTCCTGCAGAAAATGAACTCTGAAAACTTTACCATCTAGAGTGCTCATGCAATTAAAACAAACAAACAAACAAAAAAAAAACAGAAACAAGGAGACACTAAGCCTATTCTGACATCGCTGTTCTGTAGTACCAGAATTCTGTTTGGTTAATGGAAAGTTTAAGTAAATTATATTATAATAAAAAAGGTAGATAAACCATTGTAGTACAGTATTTTAGGCTGCCAACAAAAGTGTGACAGACACACTAAAAGTCCGTCAATTTTAACATGTAACATAGCTTCATTCTCAAAGCTGACTCCTTTCTTTTATTTTCTTTTTCCTGAGTGTAGTACAGTTAAAATTTCAAACAGATCCTTGATACTACTTTTCATCTCCAAACCAGCCATTTTGTTCTATTGTGGTAAAGGACCTCTTCCTCCCCTGCACATAGGAATACACTCCCATATACACAGACTGACTCTCTTTCTCATACCACAAGGTCATGAGTGAATGATGATTGGTTTCTTGTAAAGAAAATCTTGGAATGAGGAAGGGGTAGGCAGGAAGAGGTTTAAACCAGTAAAAAACTTTGTATATGTCTTTTAAAATAAGAGGACAACACAGTATTTTTCAAAATTGTATATAATGCATATGCGTGGACAAAGCAAGTGTGGCATGTGTTTGCACAATGTTTAATTACAAAAAAATTGCTCTTTAAAAATCTTCAAGATTATGTCTATGTACTGTGCATTTTCTTTTAGTTTCCTTTATCTTTCCAGGGTTGGGGTTGGTATAAAAGGCGTGTTGGCTTAGCACCTCTGGAGGACCTAACTAGAGCCCTCAGTTTACCTTCCCTGAGGTTACTTTGACCTTTCTGGTTTTGGAATGTCTGATGCTGGCAATGAGCATCATGCCTTGAATTCCCAACTCTTGATCATAGACAGGGGGGTGAAGCTCTGACTACATGCCATGAGCTGATAAGGGCTGCAACAGGATGTTTTCTTGCTGTAGTTGATGAATGATCCTGTCCCCAACCTAATCCCCCTGAATGGCTTCATACCTCTACCCAAGCCCTTGTGTGCCCATATCATGCACACAGCTGAAGGCTTCCTAGATTCCTTGTCACATCCAGATAGAGCATTTCAAAATTTATTTTCCTTTCTGTTTTTCCACTAAATTGCTGCTCTGAGCCTTTTAAGACTTTAGTTATGGCTCATATCTCAATCCTTCTCTACGTTAGGGTATCAAATAGAATGTTTTGCTTTAAATATAAACAAATAGCCATTAAATTAGTCTGAGATTGTGAATTTAAAATGGTGGATACTGAATACTTTTTCTTCCATTCTTGAGATACTTTGCTAAGAAGAATATGTCCAGCCCTAATATGAATCTAATTTATAGCTTTCATATGAAGGCTAAAACCCAATTATAGCACAGGAATAGAGGGAAAGGGGAAAGGGAGGGGAGGGGTGGGGGGAGAATAGAGGGAGGGCAATTAGTGGGAACACACCTACGGTGCATCTTAGCAGGGTACTGGCGAAACTTATTAAAGGTAGAGTATTAATGTCTTTTATAGTGATCAAGGAAATGCCATGAAGGATATCTGTAACAGTACGATCAAAATATTTCTGAATGTATATGAATCGTGCCCTGTGATTGCACCAATGTACATAATTATGATTCAATAAAATTATTAAAAAAATAATAAAAAAAAAATAAAATGGTGGATACTGAAATTGCTTGTGCATGTTGCTGTGGGTTCAGTTTGAAGGTGAACAACCCCAGAACATGGCATTGCCATCTCGGGCTTTTACATAGAAATCACTGAGTTTGCTTTATTATACTGTTGGCAGATAGGAGAATTAACAATGCATTTTAGCTGTGATGTCCATTTTTATGAAATTTCTACTAAGAACTATGTTAAAAGTAAAGGATGGTGGTGGTTCTATTAACTATATACCATTGTAGGCCGTTCATGCTGTGGTGTTTTTCAAGAGGTCAGCATCCCTTAATCTGTTTTATACAGGAGTGCAGAGTGAACTAGGCAACTAGACTAAGAGGTTTAAATATTAAATACTGAGTCAGGCTGAGGACCTCTTTGTCTTCCTTTAGTTGTCTTGTGCCTAGGGAGTGTTTAACATTTGTGAGGCAGCCTTGTCTGCTCTTGCACTGCAGAGCTTACTACTCCAACTAGTTTCACTCTCTTCTGGCCTTTTGCCTAAGTTAGGCCCAGCTGAATCAACCCTACTTTTCCTTTTAGAAAAGGTTGTTACATGAGAAGTACTGGCAACTGTGCTTTTCCCATCAAAAATCAGTGAATGTTTGCTGAGCATATTATGCTGCTTCCTTAAAACACTTGTGGCTTTAGGATCAACTTTACCTGTTCCTTTTCTCCTTCCCTCACTTGCCACCTCAGGTGCAAATCTGAACGCAGTGTTTGCTTCTTCCATATTCTTGTATCCCCTTCCCCAAACCCATTTGACTTTATTTTAAAGAAAGTAAAGTCATCCATTTGGCTTTATTTTGCTTTAAAGAACTACATCAATCTTAAAAGACATTTAGCAAAACTAAGTGTTAGAATCAACTTACCTCCCTACCCAGGAACCGTCCCTGTCCTGGGATGCATGTCCCTCCCAGGAAATAGTGAATGGACCAATCCAGGCCTTGCTAACCTTTTCCCACCTCCCTGCCCAGGTAAAGCTATAGACAGAGCAATCCTGGCGGCCCTAACTCTAAATCTCTGTCTGCCATAGCCCATGTGTGAATTTCTCCCTAGTCAGGACTCTCACCCCACCTGCACTCCAGGTGGAATAAAAGCCACTTTGATTGCATGAATTGGATCTCTGCCTTCCTTTTATCTTGCACTTCAAAATGATTTTATCTTTGGATCCAGAACATTGCATATGGTGCCTATGACTCTCTGGGGAAAAGCCCTTTTGTGGGACTGAAAATACACCCCACTGAACCTAACCAAACCGACCCTTGTTCCTGTGACACAAAGAGAAACAGTGCACTCTCTGACCTTGCCTGACATTCATCCACTTTGTACTGAGGTGAACTTTTATCTAAAAATCTTTTCTTCACTTGTTTCCTCTTCCTGTTCTTACTCTACCTCCTCCTCTCCCTTGCCTCTTTCCATGCTTTTGCGTATTGGTATATGATCTCTGCTCCTTTTACCCTCCCTACTGGTGGTCGCAAACAGAGGCTGAATCCCCTCTCTTCCTGTCTTCCCTCTGGTGCCCTACTGTGGGCCCAAGCCCCTCTTGCTGCTTATGGTACATACTGAGGCCAAATCCTCTTTTAACTGAAGTCCTATGTGGAGAGTCCAGGTAATTTCCCGGCGCCAGCCCTGCCATCCCTACTGTGGGGCTGGATTGTTTTCAATCGTTTAGTTCAGTAAACCAAGTTCACTCACTCATCTAGAATCTTCCTGGTGGTTTAGATTCAGCTGACAACTGCATGCAGAGGTTGAGCCCTCTGTAGTTGCAGTCTCAGTCCTTTAATTGGTCTTTTTGTTGCCCTTTTTTTCCTTTGGAAGTTCTCTTTATTTTCAGCTAACAGCCTCCTTGTTTATTTTCATTCCTCCTTTTTCCCGTCGAAAATTATCTTTATATCTTAGCTTTAATCTCATTTACTTTCTCCCTCTAGCTTTTTTTTTTTTGCTGGAGCTAGGTTTGAATCCACCACCTCTGGTATATGGGGCAGGCGCCCTACTCCGTTGAGCCAAGGCACCGCCCTACCTTCCGCTTTTTACATGGATTCCCCCTTCGTCACCTCTAAGCTGTCTTCTAACTCACCTCAACTTTACCCTGACCTCAAACCTCAACACCTCATTTTTCTCTGTAATACTGCTTGGACTACATACTAACTTGGTAATGGTTCACATTTGCCTAAACATGGCACCTTTGACATCTCAATTTTCACTGATCTCAAAAATTACTATCACAAATTAGCCAAATGGTCAGAGATCCCTTACATTTAATGCATTTCTCACACTCCAAAGTATTCCTTTCCTGGGTTCATTTGTGAACCCTCTCAAATTCTCCTTGAGCTAGTGCCTCTGAATTTTTCTGACTCATCTGACTCTCCATTGTCTTCTTTCTTTCCAGCAAATAACCCTCCCCAGACTTCCTCCGTACCAGCAAACTTCCACCCCTCCCCACCCCTTTCTTATTCCCCAACACCCATCAAGAGAAAAACAAATGGCAAACCTGGGATGGAATAAAATGTGCCAGACCCAATTTCCCCTAACTCGCCCCCTCAACTTCTTCCCTACCAGCAAACTTCCACCCCTCCCTCCCAAAGGCCACCTCTTCCCCATCTCCATTTCCCCAAAACACAGTAAGAGAAAAAAAATGGTGAAAGTGGGATGGAAGAAATTATGCCAGATCTAGTTTCCTCACCCATACTAGGTCTGGCCCCACCTTTGGACTTCCCACTTCCAAAATACCACAACCCCTATACCCCCTCGGAGAGGCTGTGGGAACAGAAGGCATTGTCAGGGTTCATGTCCCATTCTCTCTCTCAGACCTCTCCCACGTAAATCGAAGAGTAAGTTCATTCTCTACAGATTCCACAAAATATTCTCAAGAATTTACACATGCAACTCAATCATATGATTTATATGTTACCTCACCTCCACTCTAACTTGGGAGGAAAGAGAGCAAGTCTGCGCTCAAGCCCAAATTAATGCTGAAGACCTACACAGAATAGATCAAAGTCTGCTAGGGGACACTAGGGCTGTTCCCTGCGAGGAACCCAATTGGAATTACCAGACTGATGCTACTGGGATCCATCTCTGTAACCACATGGTCCAGTGTCTCTTAGAGGGACTAAAAAAAAGCAGCCCATAAGGCTGTCAATTATGATAAGTAAAAAGAAATTACCTCAAAATGGGATGAAAATCTGACCCAGATTTAGTTTGTCTTAACAAAGCTCTCCTGATATACTACCCTATCGCAGAGATTAACAAAGGCAGACTCATTATTAACATATATTTTATCTCTCAGTCTGCACTTGACATCCAGGAAAAACTCCAAAAATACCCCGAGGCCCTCAACCCCCTTAGTAAGATCTTATTGACCTGGGTTTTAAAATTGTTAATAATCATAAGGATGCTTTTAAAAGGCAGCAGCTCTCAGAATTCCAGTTAATGGCTTCAGCCATCAAACAAAACCCAGAAGCTTTTCAGAATTCTGCAGGGTACTCTGAAAGAACAAGATTTCCCCCAGGACCATGTTTTAAATGTGGCAGGCCAGGTCACTGGGCAGAACTATGCCCAAAGCCAAACTCAAACCCTCCCCTCAAACCGTGTTCAACCTGCAGAAGCCCTCATAGGAAGTTTAACTGCCCAGATTCTTCTGAGAATTTGGTTCACAGACACTCCCAGAATGGGGCTGAATTCTGCCCAGATTCTTCTGAGGACCTGATTCACCGAATCACCCAAAACGTGCCTGAATTTCCCGACCTTCTGGGCCTGGCTGATGAAAATGGGTGGTTCCTGGAGGATCAGAGTGCCCCCTGCATAATTACAAAGTCTGAACTCAGGGTGATTTTGCTAGTGGAAGGTAGGCCAATTTCTTTTTTTACAGACATGGAGGCAACTTTTTCCACACTGACATCTTATAAAGGTCCTTTAAAATAGACAGAGATCTAGGTGATGGATATTGACAGTAATTAATCTACTCCCATGCTACCCCACCTTTGTGATGCATGCTTTCTGGACACCCTTTCTCACATTTATCCCTTATTATTCCCTCATGTAATGCTTCCCTACTAGGTAGAGATATTCTCTCAAAATTGCAAGCAACCTTGACAATTCCCACTGGCTCCTGCCTCACACTACCCATCCTGCTCCTCTCCAACCCCTCCCCAACTGACCTTGCTATAGATCTTATTGTATGGGACACCTCTCTTCTTCCTATAGCCTCCCATCATACACCCATTCTCATTGCTCTCTAACCCCAACATTCATACCCTGCCCTTCAACAAGACCCCATCCCTAAGGCAGCCCTCAAGGGAATTAAACCAGTCATCCTTAATCTCCTTTCAGCAGGTGTTCTCAGACCTATTAACTCACCGTATAACACCCCCATCCTTCCTATGAAAAACAACCGATGGTTCATATTGGTTAGTGCAAGACTTACGTACCATTAATAAAATTGTCCAGCCTGTTCACCCAGGAGTCCCTAATCCTTATACGCTCCTATCTACCATTCCTTCTGACATCTACCACTACACAACTCTAGATCTTAATGATGCCTTCATCATCCCTATTCAAGAACTCTCCCAACCCCTCTTTGCCTTTACCTGGACAGACCCTGACTCCTCCATCAGCCAATAGCTAACTTGGACAGTTCTCCCACAAGGAATCAGAGATAGCCCTCATTACTTTGGACAGGCACTTCAGAGCAACCTCCAACAGTTAACTTTACTGGGGAATTCCATAATTCTCCAGTATGTAGACGACCTTCTTTTGTGCAGCCCCTACCCCGTTGCCTCCCAATGAGACAGCATCCTCTTACTCTCTTCCCTCGCTACCAGAGAGTATAGAGTGTTCCCTTCCAAAGATCAATTAACTTCTCCCTCTGTCCGATAAATTGGCATTCTCTTAAAGGGATGAGAAAAACTAATCCCCCCTGATTGGATTCAGGTTATCTCCTCTTTACCCCTTCCTCAAATGAAAAATGACCTCCTTTCCTTCCTCGGAGTTTTAGGATATTTTAGAATCTGGATTACTAATTTTACAGCCTCAGCTAAACCTCTATACACCATCGCTAAGGTTCCCCAACCGACCTCCTAGACCCACACCAACTCTGGTCAAATTCTTTCCATTCCCTACAATCTTCTTTGTCCCAAGTACTCTCCCTTCATATCCCTGATCCCTGATATCCATTTTACCTCTCAGTGTCAGAACACAAATGATGTGCAGTAGGGGTTCTATCATAAAGGTCTCACAATGATTACCTCCCAATAACCTTCCTGTCGAAACAGAATTCACAGCCCTAGGATGGCCCTCTTGTCTCCCAGTGGCAGCAGCTACGGTTCTCCTTCTCCTAGAAGCCCAGAAACTCACTCCCCATGCTCCTGTATATTTACTTACCCCCCCATAATATTCCATCTTTTTTTAAACGCCAACTTTTGTCATCCTTAATCTCCACACTTCATTTACTTCATCTCTTAATCCTTTTTATAGAAAACCCAAACCTTCAGTTTCTCCCTGGTCAAGCACATAACCATTCATGTGCATTGGCTGCTCTTCACTCACATGACCCTCACACTTCACAGAACTCATTTCATGATTGCTGGCCTTTAATCACAGTAACACTACAGTCTTTTCCAAATATTTCTTTTTCCCTTACCTAATCCTGAATGCACCTGATTTATTGATGGCAGTTCTTTTAAGCCTACTGCTCACTCTATTGCCAAAGCAAGTTTTGCTATTGTGTCTTTTTCTCACATTATCACCTCTGTACTCTGCCCCCCCACTTCCTCGCAACTAGCAGAACACTTAGCCCTCACTAAAGCTTTGCAACTCACAAGAGATCACTCCATCAACATAAACACAGACTCCCAGAGCCCTTCCACATAATACATCACCATGCAGCCGTATGGCAAGAAAGGGGACTCATTACCACCCAAGGCTCCTCTATCATCAATGCCACACTCACAAAAGACCTCCTAAATGCAGCCACACTTCCCAAAGAGGTTGCCATTATTCACTGTAAAGGTCACCAAAGTAAAACAGATCTAATTTCTAAAGGTAATCAAATGGCTGATATGGAAGCCAAGTGAACAGTATAGCATACTTATATTCTGACCCCACCCCAGCAGGACAGTACTTGTCATTAGATAGATTCTTTCCAGTATATTCATCTGAAGAACAAAACAATTACCAGCATCCTCCTCTAGGGAACGATGGTTCGTTCAACAGGGAAAATTTATTCTTCCTTCCTCCCAACCACACAATATCCTCTCTTCCCTCCAAAATAACCTTTACATTGGCTTCAAACCTCTCTACACTCTTTTTCCCCCACTTCTTTGTAAACCCCAAATATCTTCCCTTTTAAAACAAATGGCCTGATCATGTACAGTCTGTACTAGAGCCTCACCCCAGTGAGCCATAAAAACATCCCTTTTCCCACTCATCAGGTTAGAGACCAAATCCCCAGACATGACCAGCAGAAGGAATTCACCCACATGCCTCCTATATGAAAATATAAACTTCTTCTTCTTTGGGTTGCTATTTTCTCAGAATGGGTCCTAGCTTTTCCCACAACAGGAGAAAAAAAACCCAAGAAGTTGTCTTCAACCTTCTTCACCACATTATCTTAGATTCAGTCTCCTCAGTTCTATTCAGAGAGACAACGACCCAGCTTTCATTAGCCAGATCACCTCCCAAAGAACAGACGAAAAGTATCCTTAAACAACATCTCATAAAATGAGTGATCCAACACAAACAAAATTGGATTAAGCTCCTCCCCATTCCTTTACTCCGCATTCACTCTCTCCCTCTCAAATCCCTCTTTTGAAATAATGTATGGCAGAACTAATATTCTAGGCCATGGCCCTCTCCCAGACTCTATCATAGGAAGCTATTTTCCCATCCTCCAGGAACCTATAGAGGAACTTAGAAAAAGAATCAATCAGCTTTGATCCCAACCCTCAGCAGAGAAAGTCACAGACCAATTGGCAGGACAGCGAGTTCTTCTCAAATCTCCCTTGCCCCACAAGACTTTATCTCTCATTGGACGGGTCCTTACATGGTTCTTGACAGCACCCCCAAGAACTATTCACCTGATGGACCCCCCAGTTTGGATTCACCAATCCCAAATAAAACTGTGTTCTACAGAAAAACTTCCAATGCTGAAGAACTCTCACTGGAAGTTGAGAAGTACTGTCCCCCACCACCTGTAAATTCATCAGGATTCCTGAAGAATCCACTTCCTAATAAATGTGTGACATTCCCCCCCAATTTTTTTCTTTTCTCCATAAGTCTTCTCAGGATGCCTGACTTCCCTCACATGTTCAAAGTTGAGATGACCTTTTTGAAGCTTCTAAAGATCTGTGTTTTTCTTCTTTCTTCTTTTTTTCCTTCTGGCTACCGCTCCTGTGGATTCTGGCCTTTCTCCCCTACCCATTGACCTGGACTAATAATAAAGTCACTAATTATAATCCTTCTCATTCTCAGTTACAGATCAGTAATTCTTTGCCTCATCTCTCAGTTTATTGACCAGTCGCCAGAAAACTGATCATATTCTAACCTTACTGAATACCAACCATCTCAGACTGAAAATCCGGAAGTATTCCTATAAATGTCACTCCCCTTCCCACTCCCATTTTCTTTCTATGGGCAGTCCATTCAGCCCCCTCTGCAGATAGGAAGCTGCCTGAGAGAGGCCACGCCCATCCCCTGCCTCCTTATAATAGATTAGGAAGTCAAGAATGATAGAATCAAGTTCCTGAACCACCCAAGAAGGATCCCTTTCCTGGGAAGCATGTCCCTCCCAGGAAATAGTGAATGGACCAATCCAGACCTCCCTAAACCTTGTCTCATCTACCTGCCCAGGTAAAGCTACAGATAGACCAATCTTGGTGGCCCTAACTCTAAATCCCTGTCTGCCATAGCTCATGTGTGGATTTCTCGCTAGACAGGAATCTCACCTCAACTGTACTCCAGTTTCATTGTATGAATTGGATATCCACCTTCCTTTTGTCTTGTGCTTCGGAATGATTTTATCTTTTGGTCTAGAACCTTTCACTAAAGAGATTGTTTTTTTTAAGAAAACTTAAGTTCCTTTCCTTGGTAACTTTGAAAAAGAGCCAGAGTTGCTATACATCTATGTGGTTCCCTTAAAATGCTTTGTGTATGTGTGATGTTTTCGTAAAATCTTACCAATTAACTTTGCTGTATCTAGGTTTGAGTGTCATAAATCTTTACATGTTCCCCTTGCAAAAAGTGTTCAAAAACAGTGTATGCACTTGGTAATATTGAGAGAGGATACCCGAGAAGGGTGAAGTCTGGGAGAACAGGTCTTCTCAAGGAGAGCACAAGGATACACACGTAGGGTCCTCTCCATGGTGACTCAGCCCTTAGGAATTTGTAACTTCCTGGAACTTGGAAATTTCCAAGTTCTGTGAAATCCTGTAGTTCTGTGGGGGTTGGACTAGCATCTCCTGCTTAATTCAAACTGGCCAAGGAGAAGGGTACCTGTGGGGTGGAACTTCTTGACTGTCAATAAAAAGGAAAAGATCAAGGTAGACGGGGAGCACGGCCATTTGGAATTCTTCTATGCTGTAAGCTCCCAGCTGGTGAATAAAGCCCTTCCTCTTATAAACGTGGTGTTTGGGTGCTCTTTCTCTCCATTGGGCCTTGTTTTCCTGCAACAATATCAGCTCCCACTGTGGAGGAACATTGTTTTCTAGAGATGCTTTCTAGTTTCATCATTGGAGTACTCCCTGAGAGTATTGCAGTTGTGAGTGCATTCCCTGATTTGTATGGATCAAGGTGACCTGGCCTTTTCTAATTCCAAGCTTTTAGCAGCTATCATCATATTTGACAGAATTCCCAGAGGTAATTTCTTTCCTTGTTAGTAGCTTCAGTGCCCCAGCTGGGATAGGCAAGCCATATGGTATGACAGCTTCCCTATTTCACCTACTAAGTCTTTTTATCAGAGGGCTCTGTTCACAGTAAGCACTAGTCTCCTTGCCTTCTTGACATCAGTTACATTGTCTTTGAAAAAGTGCATGCTTCATTTGAACATAAAATTCATTGAGCAGCAGATGGACTTCTAAATGATTTAAAATAAAATTTTGATCCAACGCTCAAGACACAAACTGCAGTGGTAAAATGGAGCCGTATATAATATGATCAAACTCTAAACTCTGTGTAATTTCCTGTAACCCAGATTGTATATGTTTTATGTGTGTTTAAATAAATAATTTAACATACATGTGTATACATATACACATATACAATAGTTCCAATATTGACTTTATTTGAAATGGTTAAATCTGCAGTGCAATATTGGTTCGGCCACAATTAGAAAGTACAATTCAGTACAAGAGAGGAAAGTACTCAATGGAACATTCACTACGTTACAAATCCCAGTATAGAAAACTTGGGAGATGGGATGGGGTGGGTTGGTGAGACAACCAGAATGGTAAATTGATTGAATGCTCCTAACCCTGCAATTTTGTGCATAGAGCACCCTCTGCTGTGGAAACAACTGTTCTTACATTTTAATTATAACTAGACTGTTCAGGTGGGCCAGAGGGGAAGAACATTCCTAATTCAAACAAAATAAACTTTTATTTTGTTAAGAAAAAAAGCTTTATTTTGTGCTTTCATCAGTTGTTTTATTATATTATATTCTTTTAAATTGAAATAATGTGGGATCATTTTACTACCATTTCTTCTTTCATCTTATTAAAGGTAGAATCCATTTTACCATAAAGGTCTGACAGGAAGGAATCCACAAAGACTGGCCTTTTTTTTTTTTTTTTTGAGACAGAGTCTCAAGCTGTCACCCTGGGTAGAGTACCGTGGAATCACAGCTCATAGCAACCTCCAATTCTTGCGCTCAAATGAGTCTCTTGCCTCTGCTCCCAAGTAGCTGGGACTATAGGCACCCGCCACAATGCCCGGCCATTTTTTGGTTGCAGCCGTCATTGTTGTTTGGCAGGCCCTGACTGGATTCGAACCTGCCACCTCAGTTGTACGTGGCTGGCACCTTAGCCCACTGAGCCACAGGCCCCGAGCCAAGACTGGCCATTTTGAAGGGCAGTTAGTCAATATCCTTCATTACCTGGATTACACTTAGTAATCAATTTTGTAAGCCTTTACTTCGGTACAATCTCTGCAATTGATTCTTACAGAAATGCATTTAAGAAATGTTTTAGTACATACACTCACAAATTATTTTAATGCTAAAATATTCTCCTATGATTGATATCATTTTGATACTTTCTTTTTTAGTTTTCGTTCCCTCACCCTCTCCCTCCTTCTCTCTGTCTGCTCTCCTCTTCCCCCTTGCCCCACTGTGTCTTTAATTGTCATTAATTGTCCTCAAATCAAAGTTGAATACATAGGATTCATGCTTTTCCATTCCTGTGATGTTTCATCTAAGAATAATGTATTCCACCTCCATCCAAGTTAGTACAAACGCTGCAAAGTCTCCATTGTTTTTGATGGCTGAGTAATCTTCCATGGTATACATATACCATAGCTTACCAATCCATTCCTGAGTTGAAGGACATTTAGGCTGTTTCCACATTTTAGCAATTGTAAATTGGGTTGCGATAAATAGCCTAGTATAAGTGTCTTTATAATAAAGTTTTTTTTTTTCCTTCTGCATAAATGCTCAGAAATGGGATTGTGGGATCAAATGGGAGGTCTTGGCTGAGTTCTTTGAGTTTTCTCCATACTTCCTTTCAAAAAGGTTGTATTAGTTTGCGGTCTCACCAGCAGTGTAAAAGTGTTCCTTTTTCCCCACATCCACGCCAGCATCTGCAATTTTTAGATTTTGTGATATAGACCATTCTCCCTGGAGTTAGACAGTATCTCAGTGTGGTTTCAATTTGCAATTCTCTAATACTTAGGGATGATGAGCAGTTTTTCAAGTGTTTACTGGCCATTCGTCTGTCATCTTTAGAGAAGATTCTATTCATCTCTCTTCTCCATTGATATATGGGATTGTTGGTTTTTTTCTTGTAGATTAATCGAAGATCTGTATAGATCCTGGTTATTAAACTTTGGCAGATTCAAAATGTGCAAATATCCTTTCCCATTGGGTAGGTGGTCTATTTGTTTTGGTTGTTGTCTCCTTGGCTGTACAGAAGCTTTTCAGTTTAATTAAGTCCCATTTGTTTATTGATGCAGTTGTTGCTATTGTCATGGCAGTCTTCCTCATAAAGTCTTTCCCAGGCCAATATCTTCCAGTGTTTTTTCCAATGCTTTCTTTGAGGATTTTTATCATCTCGTGCCTTAAATTTAAGTCCTTTATCCATCTTGAGTCAATGTTTGTGAGTGGAGAAAGGTGTGAATTCAGTTTCAGTCTTTTACATGTGGATATCCAATTCGCCCAGCACCATTTATTGAATAGGGAGTCTTACCCCAGTGAA
Source organism: Arctocebus calabarensis (assembly GCA_963573935.1). Lineage (NCBI taxonomy): Eukaryota > Metazoa > Chordata > Mammalia > Primates > Lorisidae > Arctocebus > Arctocebus calabarensis. The sequence goes on from CAUYON010044282.1 coordinate 15,825, forward strand.
TGCTCTTGCTTGGTTTATTGAAGATTAGATAGCTGTAAGTTGTTGGTTTCATTTCCAAGTTTTCTATACGATTCCAAGTATCTACGTCTCTATTTGTGTGCCAGTACCATGCTGTCTTGACCACTTTGGGCTTGTAATACAGCCTAAAATCTGGTATGGTGATACCCCCCCGCTATGTTTTTATTACTAAGAACTGCCTAAGCTATACAGGGTTTATTCTCATTCCATACAAAGCACAGAATAATTTTTTCCAGGTCTTGAAGGTAGGATGTTGGTATTTTTTTTGGGATGGCATTAAATCGGTAAATTGCTCTGGGAATTATAGACATTTTAACAATGTTAATTCTTCCCAGCCATGAGCATGGTATGTTCTTCCAGTTGTTAAAGTTCTCTGCTATTTCCTTTCTTAGGGTTTCATAATTTTCTTTATACAGTTCTTTCACTTGTTTTCTTAGGTATATTCCTAAGTATTTCATTTTCTTTGGGGCTATGGTGAAGGGAGTTGTGTCCTTAATTAACCTCTCATCTTGGCTGTTATTGGCATATACAAAGGCATCTGACTTGTGGACATTGATTTTATATCCTGAGATGTTACTGTATTCTCAGATGACTTCCAAGAGTCTTTTTTGTCTTTGGGTTTATCTAAGTATAAGATCATATCTTCAGCAAAAAGGGAGAGTTTGACCTCCTCTGCACCCATCTTGTCTTGTCTTTGGGTTTATCTAAGTATAAGATCATATCTTCAGTGAAAAGGGAGAGTTTGACTTCCTCTGCACCCATCTGGATGCCCTTTATTTTCTTGTGTCATCTAATTATATTGGCTAGAACTTCCAGCATTGTGTTGTATAGTAATGGTGACAGAGGGCAACCTCGTCTGGTTCCATTTCTAAGAGGAAAAGCTTTTAGTTTTACTCCATTCAGTAAAAATATTAGCTATGGTTTTGTCTTAGATAGCTTTGATCAGTTTAAGAAATGTGCCACCTATATCTGTACTCCATACTGTTCTAATTAGAAAAGGATGCTAGATTTTTTTTATTGTCTTTATTGTTAAATCATAGCTGTGTACAATAGTGCAATCAAGGGGTACAAGGATGCTAGATTTTATCGAATGCTTTTTCTGCATCTATTGAGAGGATCATATAGTCTTTGGTTTTGCTTCTGTTGATATGGTGAATAACATTTATGGACTTGTGAATATTAAACCAGCCTTGCATCCCTGGAATGAAACCTATTTGATCTTAATTTATGACTTTTTTTTATTTGAATCATTGCTGTGTACATTAGTGCAATCATGGGGGGGCTTCATATACAATCTGAAAAATTTTCATCCAACTGTTCGACATAAGCTTCATGGGATTTTCTCATTTATTATGTGAAAACATTTGTGTTCTTCATTTAGTAAGTTTCACTTGACCCTTCTAAGATGCACCATAAGTGTGAGCCCAGCCTTTACCTTCTCTCCGCCCACCCTCCTCCTCTCCTTCCCTCCCTTTCCCCAACTTCTTGTGCTATAATTGGGTTGTAGCCTTTGCATGAAATCTATAAATTTGCTTCATAGTAGGGGTGTATACAATGGATACTTTTTCTTCCATTCTTGGGATACTTCTCTAAGAAGAATATGTTCCAGCTCCATCCATGTAAACACAAAAGAGGAAAAGTCTCCATCTTTCTTTGAGGCTGCATAGTATTCCATGGTATACATGTACCACAATTTATTAATCCATTTGTGGATCAATGGGCACTTGGGCTTCTTCCATGACTTAGAAATTATGAATTGGGCTGCAATAAACAATCTGGTACAGATATCTTTATTATAATGTGATTTTTTATCTTCTGGATATATACCAAGTAAAGGAATTATAGGATCAAATGGCAGGTCTATTTTTAGATCTCTGAGTATTCTCCAAATGTCTTCCCAAAAGGGATGTATTAGTTTACCTTCCCACCAGCAATGTAGAAGTGTTCCCTTTTCTCCACATCCATGCCAGCTTCTCTGGTTTTGGGATTTTGTTATGTAGCCTAATCTTACTGGAGTTAGATGATATCTCAAGGTAGTTTTGATTTGCATTTCTCTGATGATTAAGGATAGTGAGCATTTTTTCATGTTTCTGAAGGCTGTGCACCTGTCTTCTTTAGAGAAGTTTCTCTTCAGATCATTTTCCCATCCTGAGATGGGATCACTTGTTCTTTTCTTGCTAATACGTTTGATTTCTCTGTGTATTCTGGTTATTAATCCTTTGTCAGAAGCATAACCTGCAAATATTTTTTTCCCATTCTGAGGGCTGTCTGCTTGCTATACTTACTGTGTTCTTGGCTGTGCAGAAGCTTTTCAGTTTCATCAGAACTCAGTAGTGACACTGCTTCCATTGCCTGGGGGGTTCTCCTCATAAAGTATTAGCCCAGACCTATTGTTTCAAGAGTTTTCCATGCACTTTCCTCTAGATTTTTATAGTTTCATGTCTTAAGTTTAAATCTTTAATCCAGTGTGAGTCTATCTTTGTTAGTGGTGAAAGGTGTGGGTTCAATTTCAGTCTTCTACAGGGCGCCAGCCAATTCTCCCAGCACCATTTGTTAAATAGGGAGTCTTTTCCCCACTGAATATTTTTAATTGGCATGTCAAAGATCAAATAGCGGTAAGTAGTGGGGTTCATCTGTTGGTTCTCTATTCTGTTCCAAACATCTACCTCTCTGTTTTTGTGCCAGTACCATGCTGTTTTGATCACTATCAATTTATAGTACAGTCTCACATCTGGTACGATGATTCCTCCTGCTTTTTTTTTAATTTCTAAGTAATGTCTTGGCTATTTGAGGTTTTTTCTGATTCCATATAAAACGAAGTATTATTTTTTCGAGATCTTTGAAATATGACAATGGAGCTTTAATAGGAATTGCATTAAAATTGTATATTGCTTTGGGTAGTATGGACATTTTAACAATATTGATTCTTCCCAACCATGAGCATGGTATGTTTTTCCATTTGTTGACATGTTCAGCAATTTCTTTTCTTAGAATTTCATAGTTCTCTTTGTAGAGATCTTTCACTTCCTTTATTAGGTAGACTCCCGAATATTTCATCTTCTTTGGCACTACTGTGAAAGGAATAAAGTCTTTGACTGTTTTTTCAGCTTGGTTGTTGTTAGTGTTTTATGAGTGTTGATTTTGTAGCATGATACATTGCTGTATTCCTTGATCACTTCTAAAAGTTTTATAGTAGAAACCCTGGTGTTTTCCAGATATACAATCGTGTCATCTGCAAAGAGTGAAAGTTTAATTTCTTCTGACCTTATGTGGATACCCTTGATCGCCTTTTCTTCCCTAATTGCAATGGCTAAAGCTTCCATTACAATGTTAAAGAGCAATGGAGACAATGGGCAACCTTGCCTGGTTTCTGATCTAAGTGGAAATGGTTTCAATTTGATTCCATTCAATATGATATTGGCTGTGGGTTTGCTGTAGATAGCCTCTATCAGTTTAAGAAATGTCTCTTCAATACCAATTTTCTTTAGTGTTCTGATCATGAAGGGATGCTGGGTATTGTCAAAAGCTTTTTCTGCATCAATTGAGAGAATCATATGGTCTTTCTCTTTTAATTTGTTTATGTCCTGATTTACATTTGTAGATTTACATATATTGAACTAGCCTTGAGATCCTGGGATAAAGCCCACTTGGTAGGGGTGTATAATTTGTTTGATGTGTTGTTGGATTATGTTTGCTAGGATCTTATTGAATGAATATTTTTGCATCAATATTCATTAGTGATATCAGTCTATAATTTTCTTTTCTTGTTGGGTCTTTTCCTGTTTTAGGGATCAAGGTGATGTTTGCTTCATAGAATGTGTTGGGTAGTATTCCTTCTTTTTCAATATTTTGGAAGAGGTTGAGTAGTATAGGTACTAATTCTTCTTTAAAGGTTTGGTAGAATTCTAAGGTGAAGCCATCTGGTCCAGGGCTTTTCTTTTTAGCAATATTTTGTATAGCTGATGCTATTTCAGAACTTGATATCAGCCTGTTCAACTTTTCCACTTCATTCTGGCTAAGTCTTGGAAGGTGGCATGCATCCAAGTATTGGCCAATTTCCTTTAGATTTTCATATTTCTGAGAGCAAAGTTACTTGTAATATTCATTGAGGATTTTTTGAATTTTGGAAGAGTCTGTTGTTATTTTGTCTTTACCATTTCTGATTGATGAGATTAGAGATTTTACTCTTTTTTTTCCTGGTTAGGTTAGCCATAGGTCTATCTATTTTATTGACCTTTTCAAAAAACCAACTTTTTGATTTATTGATCTGATGTATAAGTCTTTTATTTTTAATTTCATTTAATTCTGCTCTAATTTTGGTTATCTCTTTTCTTCTGCTGAGTTTGGGATTGAAATGTTCTTCCTTTTCCAGTTGTTAAGGTGTCCCATTAAGTTGTTAACTTCTCTGTCTGTTCTCTTGAGGAATGCTTGTAGTGCTATAAATTTCCCTCTAAGGACTCCCTTTGCAGTATCCCAGAGGTTGTGATAGTTCATGTCTTCCTTGTCATTTTGCTCCAAAAATTTGGAAATTTCCTGCTTAATCTCACCAATGACCCATCTGTCCTTCAGCATGAGATTGCTTAGCTTACATGTTTTTGTTTGAGTATGCAGATTCGTGTTGTTATTGAGTTCAACTTTTATTCCATGATGGTCTGCGAAGATGCAAGGGATAATTTCTATTTTTTTAAAATTTGCTGAGGTTAGACTTGTGCCCTAAGATGTGATCGATTTTGGAGTATGATCCATGGGCTGATGAGAAGAATGTGTATTCAGTTTTGTTGGGATGAAATGTTCTGTTGATGTCTATTAAATCCAAATGTTGGATGGTTAGGTTTAAATCTAGAATTTCTTTGCTTAGCTTCTTTTTGGAGGATCTGTCCAACACTGTTAAAGGAGTGTTAAAATCTCCAACTACTAGGGACCTGGAGGAGATCAAGTTGCTCATGTCTGTTAGAGTTTCTCTTATAAATTGAGGCGCAGTCTGGTTGGGTGCATAAATATTGATAATTGAAATCTCATCATTTTGAGTATTACCTTTAACATATATAAAATGTCCATCTTTATCTTTCCATACTTTGGTTGTTTTAAAGCCTATTGCATCTGTGAATAAGATTGCAACACCTGATTTTTTCTGTTTTCCATTTGCCTGGAATATAGATGACCATCCCTTCACCTTGAGTCTATATTTATCCTTTAAGGTGAGATGAGATTCTTGAATACAGCAGATATCTCGTCTAAGTTTTTGTATCCAGTCAGCCAATCTGTGCCTCTTTAGAGGACAATTTAAACCATTCACATTAATTGAAAATAATTGTAAGCCTTTCAAAGTCAGAATTTTTTGATCCTCTCACCATTGTGGAGTTTGGAATTTGGTCAAAAGTTTCTGAGTGAGTTTACTTTTGTGGTGGAGGTTTATGCTGGTCATTATGGAGGATAGGTCTGAGAATATCCTGGAGAGCTGGTTTAGTTATGGGAAATTTCTTCAACATATGGATATCATTAAAGTATTTAATTTCTCCATCATAAATGAAACTCAGTTTGGCTGGATACAGGATCCTGGGTTGTAAGTTATTTTGTTTTAGGAGGTTAAAAGTCAATGCCCACTCCCTTCTAGCTTGAAAGGTTTGAGCAGAGAGATCTGCAGTTATTCTAATATTCTTCTCCTTGTAAGTAATGGATTTCTTGCATCTGGCTGCTTTCAGAATCTTCTCCTTCATGTTAACTTTAGTGAAGTTAACTATGATGTGCCTGGGGGATGTCTTATTCAGGTTGAGTCATGCTGGGGTTCTGAAACTGTCTGTTATCTGAATTTCAGAGTCTCTAGGTATGTCTGGAAAATTCTCTTTCATCATCTCAAGAAGAAGAGACTCTGTGTCTTGTGAAGCCAGTCCATTGCTTTCAGGTATCCCTATAAGTCAAATATTGGTTTTCTTCAAGTTATCCCAGAGCTCTCTGAGAGAATGATCCATTTTTGCCTTCCATTTCTCTACCTCTTTGAGCATTTGGGAGCATTTGCAATCTCTGTTTCAGTGTCAGAAATCCTTTCTTTTTCTTGCTCTATTCTGTTACTGGGGGCTTCTACTGTATTTCTCAAATCTTTGAGGATTGCAACTTCTTGTCTCAATGTGTCAAAATCTTTGGTCATTTTGTGTTTGAATTGGTTGAATTCTTGAGACATCTTCTGAATTAATCCTACAATTTCTACCTCCATCTTTGTTTCCATTTTGTTGATCTTATTTTCAATCCAGATTCTAAATTCAATTTTCAGAGATCTCAGCTATCTCTTTTTGGCTGGGATTCTGCATTGGATGGTTTATCATTCTTTGGGGGAGTTGCACTGTTCTGTTTATTCATGTTGCCAGAGTTTTTCCGCTGATTCTGCCCCATGATTGTTTTTCAGCTTTTAGCTAGATGAGCAGGTCAAGTGAAATTGGGCTGGAAACTTCTATGGTTGTGGTTAACCAGCCCTCCACCTAGGAACTGGGACTGATGACTGCAGCTTTTCCTCTACACTTTTGCAAAGTACCTGTACAGTACTACAGTCTGTGACTCTAGAGGCCTACTTAGTGTAGTGGGGGTAAGTGGCTCTGTCTTGTATCCAGCTGAACTCTGTCTAATCCTAGTGAATCAGTAATCCTGGGTTGCAGTCTCTGGTACAGTGAAATACAAGCAACTAGGACGTCCCTTCCTCCACCAGTAGTATCTGGAAGAGGACAATCAAACCTTCCCACTACAGAAAAACCTGGAACCTACCTTGGAGTGTCCTTGGATAATTTGTCCAGTTCAAGAGTCCCAGCCCAATTGTCCCTGACAGCCCCCCACTCTCTAGCTGGAAAGTTCAAGAGGGCTCCAGCAACTAGATGTTAGGGGCTATTGGCAGCTCAAGTGTGCTTTGAGTGCCTTTGGTGCTCCAAGGAGTCAAACCACTCATTTAATAGGAGGTTTAGAGCCAGGGAGTTGGTGCCTCTTACCTCACCTTGGTCATCCTTCACCACCAGATTTTGGTCACCCTAGTCTCTGGTAGTATCTCTGGCAGACTCTGTTAACCCAGTCTCTATGTCCCTGTTCTGTCCAGAAAGCAAATGTGCCAGGACTCTGTACCTGCCAGAGTCAATGTGAGGTCGTTGCCTACTCCTCATGGTTACCACAGTCTACCACCATCCAGCAAGGGAGGCTGAGGTCTGCCTGCCTGAGGTGCTCAATGGCAGTTGAAGATAGTTCCAACTGAGCTCAGTCCAAACATGAGGATATCCAGACAGCAAATTAATTTCTCCCTCGGCCACTGCACCTTTGTTGCCACTGTTCTGCAGTACTGGAATCCCTATAGGCCTCTGGAAGGCCACAGAGATGGGGAGATGACTCTCCAGAGTTAGACCCCAACAGGATAACTCTACTAATGCTGAAGTTGGGTGGGAGGTGCCTCCTCTTAGGTTCATGCACCTTCAGCAGCTTCCGAGCCTCCACCCACAGTATGGGAACCCTAGCCCTCTGTCTGCTGCTGAGATACTCTTTTTCTTTGGGCAAGGACAGTCACCTTTCCATCTATGTCTTCCTGTACAGTTACTGGATTCATAGGAACAGCACAGCTGTTTAGCCACCATCTATGCAATGCCGGGTCCTAGCTAAGAAATGCAGACAATCTGGATTCTGGATGAGTTGGACTTCTAGACTGTCAGGCCAGGGGAGGGGGTAGGCTGAAGGATAAAGGTGGCAAGGAAAACATTTGGAACACCAATCACCTTGAGACCAAATGAACTAATAAACAGATAAAAAGGCTACCAGACACACAGGCCCACAGATGCACACACAGTCAGAAACACATAGACATACAGACAAAACAAAACAAACAAACAAAAAACCAAACAACAATAAGAAGAAGAAGAAATCTACAATAAAAATAATGATACTTGTAAAATAATTGAGGGGAAAAAAAAGAAAGAAAAAGCCTCTAAAAAATCTGATGTAAGCACTCTCAGAAACCTTAAGAAGGGAAGAAGAAGAGTGGAGAACGAAAAAAGAAAGTAGTATTTGTAAAAGAGTTATAAAAAAGAAGAAAGGAAAAAAATAATAAAATTAAAAGTAGAAGAAATAAAAATAAAATAAGAAAAAAGTAAAATAAAAAATGAATTTAAAAAAATGGAATATTTCACAAATTTGCATGTTATCCTTACACAGGGGCCATGCTAATCTTCTCTATATTGTTCCAATTTTAGTATATGTGCTGCCAAAGTGAGCACTTCCTCTGTTGTTCTTATCAGGCATCCTCTATATTTCTAGATACTATGAAAATAAGGAGAGATGATTCTCTTTAAGAAATTCATAGAAATACCCAGCACATAGCAGATATTTAATAAATATTCATTAAATTAGTAAGTTAATGATACTTTTAATGAAAAGTGTTATTAAAACTTGGTTTGAGGGGAGAAAGAAGGCCGAGAAGAGTCAACTTTGGCCAGCAGCTCCTGACCAGAAGGAGAGATCCTGCACAGATTTGGTCTCTGAAACTGAAGGAGGGGAGCTGAGATAGGAAAGAAGATAAAAGTATACATTGTCTCAGCTGTGGCAACCTGCGACTCCAAGAAAAAAGATTCTAGTGAACAAATTCCAGATAGAAAGCCCGTCACTACGAGGACGAGACCCCTCTCCCAAGCGGGAGGGCCACTGTAGGCTTTCTGCAAGCGAGAAGGAGACAAAAAAATCTCTCATTTTATCCCACGGATGAGAGTTGCTAAACACTGGGCCTCCTCCTCCAGAGAGGTTCCATCTGTGAGCCTAGGCATCGTCTTGTCCAGCATAAAGCTGAACTCTCTGTGCAACTCAGAACTCTCAGCCCACTCTTCCCCCTTTGCCTGGCAATCTGAGGTCTACCCCCTGCAGAACCCAGACTGTGTGGCCACTCCATAGGAGGTCCGGGAATTATGTGGACAGCATCCTGGAAATAGTGACTCAAGTGGAAATGGGCCGCACAGGAAGGTAGGGATGTTTGGGAGAGAGAAATGCGTGGCATTGCCCTGTGGGCAGTGGCGCTGAATTTCCCTGTCAGGCCACTAACACCTGGTTAGGACTTTCATGGGCAGGGGCACTGACCCCTGTTCAGACTTTCAAGGGCAGAGCCACTGACTCCTGGTCAGGACTTTCATGAGCGGGGGTGCTGACTCCCGCTGGAACTTCCAAGGGCAGAACCACTGATGTCCAGTAAGGAGGTTTGAGGGTGGGGGCACTGATGCCTGATTTGAACTTTTAAGGGCAGAGCCACTGATGCCCAGTTGGGACTTTCAAGGGTGGGGCCACCAACACCTGGTTTTGACTTTCAGGGGCCAGGGAACTGAAATATGTACTTTGAGACCTAAAACCAAAATTTAATTAAAAATCTTCTTATCATTTGCTATTGTCAAAATAAATTGCCCTGTAGGGAAAGGAAAACCCTCTTTTCCTTTTTTTTTTTTTTTTTTTTTGAGACAGAGTCTCATCATGTTGCCCTTGGCGTCACAGCTCACAGCAACCTCAAACTTCTGAGCCCAAGTAATTGTCTTGCCTCAGCCTCCCAAGTAGCTGGGACTACAGGTGCCTGCCATAAAACCCAGCTATTTTTTGGCCCTGGCTGGATTTGAACCTGCCAGCTCCAGTGTATGTGGCTCGTACCCTAGCCACCTGAGCTACAAACACCAAGCTGGAAAACTCTCTTTTCAATCCTTGAACTTATGGCCAGAATTTCCTTCCATGCCTAGTACATGGAGCTGGACCCAGAATTACAGGAATAATGAAGTGATGCAGACCTGGGCAATCTACCAATCAGACCAGTTGACTCCAATTTATATCCGGTTCTGCCTGTCTGTCTGCTGATGATGAAATAGCATTACATGGATGTGTGTGGCTTAACAACAGGGATGTGTTCTGAAAAACATATCATGAAATTGTGTCTTTGTGTGAGCAACACATAGTGCAACTTACACACACCTAGCTGGTACCGCCTGCTCTATACATAGGCTTACATGTGACCTACTGCTTTGCTGCTAGGCTACAGACCTGGACAGCATGTCACTGTACTAAATATTGCAGGTAATTGTAGCACAATGGTAAGTGCTTACATATCTAAATACTGTATATCAAAACATAGAAAACATACAGTAAAAATATGGCATCATGATCTTAGGAGACCCCTGTCATATATGTGGTCCATCATTGACTAAATGTCATCCCTGACTATATTATATAAACCACACCAAGAAGTAAACTCATCTACAGTCACCATGCTGTGTGTTAGACTGTGTTTGACTTTGTTCATTAATCAATAATTCAAAGTTCTGACATATTGGAAACTACTTAGGCTTAAATATTATATTTTCCTGTCCCACAGCAAATGAGAGAATGCCATTTGCAGAGCTTGTCATAATTAAAAGGGAGTGCTGTCATGTGTTTTATTGTTTCAGGTTAATTTGAGGGTACAAAGAATTAGGTTGCAATGTTTGCATTTTTTTAGGTAGAGTCCCTCTTATAATTGTGACCTACCCCCAAGAAGTGTGCCGTACACCCTAAACATTGTGCCCATAAGTGGGAGCACTCCCAGGACCCTTCCTCCTCCCATCTCCTGGCTCCCTCTTTTCCCCCTCCAACCTTAACTTGAATAGATATGAGTTTTTTTCTCTTACATGGGCATTCATTAGATCATCTACTATCTTTATATTAGAATTGAGCACATTGGATTCTTGCTTCTCCATTCTTGTGATGCTTTAATAAGAAGAATGTGTTCCACCTCCATCCAGTTGATACAAAAGCTGTAAAGTCCCCAGCTTTGTTCATGGCTGAGCATTTTCCCCTGATGGAAATATACTACAGGTTGATAATCCACTGGGAGTGCTATTTTAAAGAGAAAATCATATCGTTCTTACAGTGGGGAAAAACAGCTTGTGACCACACAACCAGGTAGATAGGTAACTGAGATGAGGCTGGAAGTGAGAAGTCCCTCGCTCGTTCCCCATCCTCACCTCTGTCCACCTTCCTGAATCATCTTCTAAAGATGTAAAAGGAGAGAGTGTGCCTGGAAAATACGGCTTCGAAAATTTTAAGAAAAAAGTGGCAAGTAAGGTTTGTTCCAAACCAAACCTCAGCTGGCCTGCCTAGTTTGAGATGCTTTGGAAGATGCTGAATCAGCTCAGCTTGTGTTGAAGGCTCATTGCAGAGCTCATCTGAGACATCCTTGTGATGCTGCTGGCACTTCTGGGAGCTGAAGTCCCTGGATAGGGGTGTGTAAGTGCCGTCTAGAGAAGCTCCGCTGTTGCAAGTACCTGAACCACTGGTCATAGTGTCGTGTCGGATCAACTTCACTGTAGCATCACTATTTTGCATCAGTGAAGAGTAATGGAATTAGAGACTCATTAAATTGGGGAAGATTTTTTATCAGTTCAAAAGTGTCTTATCCATTTTCTAAACCCCAGACTGAGAGTAATTGTATTTCACCCCAGCAGCCTAATCTTACTGCTTGCCCTTCCCTAGACCCTTCTGATACCCTCCCCCTCTAATCAGGTTGCTCTCCACACATTTTCCAAATGAGCAGGGATCACTCTGGGCTCCATCCTTTTGCTGGCACTTTCTACTGCCTGAATATGTCCACATTCTTACTCCATCAATATAATAATACGTGTAAAATCCTACAGTCCCAAAGGCCATACCAGCAAAGAGCAGTAGCTATACTTCTTGCATTCCAGCCCATCTCATGCATCAGGGGCAGATCCTTTTATATACAGTAATCACTCCACTTTCGCAAGTGATTTGTGCATACATTATCCTTTGAATTTTAAACCCTATCTGCTCTTACAGTAAGAGATTGCTTTAGTTTTCTTACTGTATTATCGATATTTTAAATCGCAATTTTTAGGCATTATTTGATTGTACTAAAATTGTTTATGTTGAACCAAACATAAACTATGATTATGCTTCCTACCTCATACAAGTTTCCCTCCCAACATCAATAATTAACCTCATTTTGTTCTTAATTTTCTTATTTTCTTGATTTTCTTTCTACAGTCAGTGGAAACTCTGTAAAATGCTGCTCAGCACAGTCTTCCTCTTGGTCCAATCTTTTGGAGGATCGATTTGTATTCATCTCTTTCCTTTTCCTGATCTAGTCTGGTCTGGTGATAGCAGGATAGCCATCAACTTGGATTCCTCCTCTGACGGCCTTTGGATGGAGTCCCCGTTTCTTTAGACCTATCTTCCTCTCTCATGCCTTAGCCTTCATTTAATATAGCACTTTTTCTAGGATCTTCTTGAACTAGGGTTCTTAGCAAATATATTTTGAAATCTTGCATGTCTGATGTTTTTAGTCTACCTTATACCAGATTGATGACTTTGCTTGATAGAGAATTCTATGCTGAAATCATTGCTCTTAGCATTTTGAAAACCTGCACCAGTGTAGGTATTCCACACTATACTGTTCCATTCTGATTCCCACTCTTGATCTTTTTTCCTTTTCTCTGGGAGCTTTTGGAATTAACTCCAGTGCAGTGAAATTTTGTGATGATATGCCTTGGTGAGGGTGGTTGACAGGCAGTTTCAATAAACAAATTCATGTCTGTTACTTATAGGAAAATTTCTTGTATTACTAAGTTGATGCCTGTCTTCCCTTCTACTTATCCTCTGGAATCTCTCCCTTTCCTAGCAGATTCCTGGACTGATCCTCTAGCTCTGTTTTCAGCTCTCTTATTGTCCACTTCTTTTATTTTACTTCTTGGGAAATTTCCCAGGTTTAATACCCTCTTCACTCTCTCTTTCTTCAATTCCTATTATTCCAATGTTGAATTGATCTTTTAATTTTGTTAACTCTTCTACTTTAATGTTTGGGTTTTTTTTACATTTAAAAATCTCATTTCTTGAAGTAAAAAACTTTCCTAAATGTATGCTCAACAATAATCATTAAAATGTTTGCAGTGTAAAAAAAAAAAAATCTCATTTCTGGGATATGTGTTCAATTTTAACATATTTTCTTCTTATTCATTTTTTAATTTTAAGGAATTCTTTACTGTTTTCTGATCATCAGTCTTCTAGCATCTTAAATCTGTTTCTGAATACAAAAAAGAGTCTCCTGCCTTGACTTGTTTTCCACCCAGATTTTTACTTACTTTTGTTTCTTTTGAACTTTATCTTTCATGATCTGGAGCTGTCTAGGGAAATGGGCTGAGCCTCGTCTTTCAGTTTTCCCAATTTTATGGACTAAGTTCAGGTCTGACATCTCCCTATTCCCTTCCAGGTCTGCTGGCAACGGGAGAGGGCAGTCACCATGTAAAGCAAGGGTGGTGAAGGAACTAAAGAATTTTCACCTGGTATATGACTAGGGATATGACTAGTCATGACCAAAAATATGACTCCCTGATATAAAGAATATTTTGAAATGAAGAACATTCAAGTCAAACACTGGAGGAAGTCTTCCCTCTGTCTGCATAAACTGGACTGGCCCAATCAGAGGATCAAAGGGGACGATTGATTCCCCTCCCCCTTTGTGTTATCTCAAAATATTTCAGGAATGAGGGTTGGGAATGTAGGTGAAGTTGATCCAAATCATTTGGGTCATAAATACCTGTCTCTCAGGTTAATCTACAAATCAATCTGTTTCTTCACATCATTTCATCCTCCCTAACAACCTCCCTAGCAATCGTGTATGCCCTATACCGCTGCCCACTGAAAGGCCTTTGTAAAGATAACTGCACTCCTCTAGAAAACTGGGTTATCATTCTGTGATTTCTCCCCATATAAACAGGAGATAAATCCTTTCTCTTATTAATCTGCTTTCATTGTGAGTTGATCTTCCAGCAAACTTTCAGAGGAAAGGATGAGCTTCCCCCACCCCTTAAATGGTGATTCCTTATAATACCTTCCCAGTAACCCCAATTTTTAAGCTTCCCAGTCCATTTCTCTACTTCCACCCTCACACTTTTCTTGCACATGGTACAGCCAATACCTGAAACTTTGGGGGATCACCAAGATTGGCTGTTCCTCAGAGAGCCCTGGCTTGTTCCTCATCAGAACCTCCTGTGAGCAGCTAGGCTTGAGCCCTCACTGCTGCCAGGCTGTCTGCACCCTTCCCTCGGCCTGCCTTTCATCCTCATATGCTGGAGTTACAGACACACATACTTCTTATTCTCCTTGGTTTTTCTCAAATTTCATATTTATTTTTGTTTTTATTTTTACCAAGAAGAGAAAAGTCAGAATTACCTTCTTTTGACATTAAAACCATTATTCTCCTCCACAGACTTTTACATAAAACCCTGTCTTAAATTTCTCCTTCCCTGCTCCAAAATGTTAAAGAGTGTAAGTGACCACTGTTTCTCCCCAGGCATGGGGGCTGGGTGGGTTATTTTATGGAACTCGAGACATATTGGTAGGTTGTGATATTTTTTGGAAGTCCAGGCATGGTGTCAGAGTAGGCTATTTAATGAAAGTCAAGGCATGGTTGCAGGCTGGGCTATTTTATGGAAATACAGGCATAATGGCAAAGAGTGTTATTTTATGGAGGTCCAGGAATTATGCCTGGGTGGGCTATTTTATGGAAGTCCAGGCATGGTGGCATGGTGGGCTATTTCATGAAAGTCTAGGCATGGGTGCAGGGTGGGTTATTTCATGGAAGTCCAGGCATTGTGGCCGGGTGGACTATTTTATGGCACTCCAGGCATGGAGGTAATTCCAGGCATGGTGGCAGGGTGAGCTATTTTATGGAACTCCATGAATGGTGGCAAGGTGGACTATTTTTTGGAACTCAAGGCATAGTGGCAGGGTGGGTTATTTTATGGATCTCCAGGCATTGTGCCTGAGTGGGCTAATTTATGGAACTCCATAAAGGTGGCAGACTGGGCTATTTCATGTAACTCCAGGCATGGTTGCAGGGTAGGCTTTTTTGTGGAAATCCAGGCATGGTGGTAGGGTCGGTATTTTATGGAACTCCAGGCTTGGTGGCAGGGTGGGTAATTTTATGGAACTTCAGGCATGATGGCAGGGTGCAGTACTTTATGGAACACCAGGTTGGGTGGCAGGGTGGGTGATTTAATGGAACTCCAGGCATGCTGGCAGGATGGGCTATGTTATGGAAGTCCATGCATGGTTGCAAACTGGGCTATTTTATGGAACTCCAGTCATCGTGGCAGGCTGGATTATTCTAGGGAACTCAAGGCATGGTGGCAGGGTGGGTTTTTTATGGATCTCTTGGCATTAAGCCTGGCTGGGCTATTTTTATGGAACTCCAGGCATGGTTGCAGAGTAGGCTCTTTTATGGAAATCCAAGCATGGTGGCAGGGTGGGCTATTTTATGGATCTCCAGGCATGGTGGAAGGGTGGGCTATTAGATGGAACTGCAGGAATTGTGGCAGGGTGGACTATTTTATGGAACTCCAGACATGTTCAAGTGTGGGCACTTTTATGGAACTCCAGGCATGGTGGTAGGGAGAGCTATTTCATGTAACTCCAGGCATGGTTGCAGGGTAGGCTATTTTGTGGAAATCCAGGCATGGTGGCAGGGTGCAGTATTTTATGGAACATCAGGCTTGGTAGCAGTGTGGGCTCTTTTATGGAACTCCAGGCATGGTGGAAAAGTGAGCTATTTTATAGAACTCCAGGCATGGTGGCAAGGTGGGCTATTTCGTGGAAAACCAGGCATGTTTGCAGGGTGGGCTGTTTTATGGAAATCCATGCATGGTGGCATGGTGGACTATTTTATGGAACTCCAGGCATGGAGGCAAAGGTGGGCTATTTTATAGAACACCAGGCATGGTGGCAGGGTGGACCTTTTCATGGAACTCCAGTTAGGGTGGCAGGGTGGGCTCTTTCATGGAACTGTAGGAATGGTTTCAAGGTGGGCTATCTTATGGAATTCCAGGCATGGTGGCACAGTGGACTATTTTATGGAACTCTAGGCATGATGGTAGAATGAGCTATTTTATGGAAATCCAGGCATGGTGCCAGGGTGCACTATTTTGTGAAAATCCCAGCATGGTGCCAGAGTGCACTATTTTGTGAAAATCCCGGCAGGGTGGGTTATTTCATGGAAAATCAGGCATGGTTGTACTTTGGGCTATATAATGGAAATCATGCATGGTGGCAGGGTGCATTATTTTATGGTACTCCAGTCATGCCGGCAATGTGGGCTAATTTATGGAACACCAGACATGGTGGCAGGTTGGGATATTTTATGGAACTCCAGGCATTGTAACTGTGTGGGCTATTTTATGGAACTCCAGGCATGGTGGCGTGGTGAACAAATTTATGGAAGTCCAGGCATGGTTGCAGGATGGGGTATTTTATGGAACTCCATGCATTGTGCCTCGAGGGGTCTATTTAATGGCACACCAGGCATGGTGACAGGGTCGGCTATTTTATGGATCTCCAGGAATGGTGGCAGTGTGGACTATTTTATGGAATTCTAGGTATTGTGGCAGTGTTAGCTCTCTTATGGAACTCCAGGCATGTGGCTGGGTGTGCTATTTTATAGAACTGCAGGCATGGTGGTAGAGTGAGCTATTTTATGGTATCCCAGGCATGGGGCAGGGTGGACTATTTTATGGAACTCCAGGCATAGTGCCAAGCAGGGCTATTTCATCATGCTCCAGGCATGGTGGTAGTGTGAGCTATTTTATGGATCTCCAGTCGTGGTGCCAGGTTGGGCTATTTTATAGAACTGAGTGGCCTTCTTTTGGAACTACAGGCATGTTGTATGGTAGGTTCTTTTGTGGAATTCCAGGCATGGTGGTAGGGTGGATTATTCTGTGGAACTCGCGGCATGGTGGCAAGGTGTGCTATTTCATTGACAATGAGGCAGGGTTGTAGGCTGGGCTATTTTATGGAAATCATTTCATGGTGGCAGGGTGGGTAAAAGTATGGAAGTCCAGGCATGCTGGCAGGGTGGGATATTTTATGGAACGCAAGGCATGGCGGCAGAGTGCTCTACTTTATGAAACTCCAGGCGTGGTGGCAAGCTGGGCTGTTATATGGAGCTCCAAGCATTTTGACAGGGTGGGCTATTTTATGGAACTCCAGGCATGGTCACACTTAGGGCTATTTCTTGGAAGACTAGTCATGGTGGGAATCTGGGCTAGTTTATGGAACTCCAGGCATGGCGGCAGGGTGGTCTATTTTATTTTAGAACTCTAGGCAGGATTGCAGGGTGGGCAATTTCATAGTTCTCGAAGCATGGTGCCAAGGTGGGCTATTTCATGGAAGTCCAGGAATGGTGGCAAGGTGGGCTATTTTATGGAACTTCAGGCATGGTGCCTGGGTGCACTATTTTATGGAACTCACGGCATGGTGTCATGCTGGGTTATTTTGTGGAATACCAGGCATGGTTGTTGCATGGGCTATTTTATGAAAATTCATGCATGGTCGTGGGGTGCATTATTTTATGGATCTCCAGTCATGGTGGTAGGGTGGACTAATTTATGTAACTCCAGGCATGGTGGCCGTGTGGGTTATTTTATGGAACTCCTAGCACGATGACAGAGTGGGCTATTTTGTGAAAAACCAGGCATGGTTGCAGGTTGGGCTACTCTGGAAATCCATGCATGGTGGCAGGGTGTGTTATTTTATGGACCTCCAGTGCTGGTGGTAGGATAGGCTAATTTATGGAAGTCCAGGCACGGTGGCAGGGTGGGCTATTTTTTGCAACTCCAGGCATTGTGCCTGGGTGGGTTATTTTATGGAACTCCAGGCATGGTGGCAGGGTGGACTATTTTATGGAACTACAGGAATGTTGCATGGCAGACTCTTTTGTGGAACTCCAGGCATGGTGGCAGGGTGGAATATTTTATGGAACCCTAGATATAGTGGTAGAGCAAGCTATTTCATGGAACTCAGGGCATGGTGGCAGGGTAGACTATTTTATGGAACTCTATCCATTGTGGCAGGGTGTGCTATTTTATGGAACTCTAGGCCTGGTGGTAGAGTGAGCTATTTTATGGATCTCCAGGCATGGTGGTATGGTGGACTGTGTTCTAGAAGTCCAGGAATGTGGCAGGCTATGCTATTTTAGGGAACTCAAGGCATGGTGGCAGAGTGGATTATTTTATGGATCTTCAGGTATTGTACCTTGGTGGGCAATTTTATGGAACTCCAGGCATGGTGGCAGGGTGGGTGATTTTATGGAACTCCAGGCATGGTAGCAGTGTGGACTATTTTATGTAACTCTTTTCCTCGTGGCAAGGTTGGCTATTTCATGGAAGTCCAGGCATGGTTCACCATCTTTGAAGTTCAGCAGCCATCACAACCACCAAAATTAATACATGGGACTTAATTAAGCTAAAAAGCTTTGCACAGCTAAGGACACAATAATTAAGGCAAATAGACAACCTCCAGAGTTGGAAAAGATAGTTGTGTGTTATAAATATGACAAAGGCTTGGTAACTAGGACTTACAGAAAACTCAAATTAATCAAGAAACAAAGAGCAAACAATCCCATCTTTCACTAGGCAAGAGACAGTAACAAAAACTTCCCTGAGGAAGACAAACAAATGGCTAACAAACATATGAAAAATGCTCATCATCCATAATATCAGTAAAAGCAAATCAAAACTACCCTGAGATATCACCTAACTTCAGTGAGCATAGTCTACATCAGAAAGTGCCAGAGTTGCAGATGCTGGCACAGATATGGAGAGAAGGGAACATTTTACATTATTGGTGGAACTGCAAACTAATACAGCCTCTATGGAAAGAAGTATGGCGAATCCTCAAAGAACTCAAATTAGACTTCCCATTTGATCCTGCAATCCCATTACTAAGCATCTACCCAGAAGAAAAAAAATTATTTTGGCCTAAGGACGTTTGCACTAGAATGTTTATCGCAGCTCAATTTACAGCCACTAAGATAGATGTGGAAACAATCTAAATGCCCATCAACTCAGGAATGGATTAACAAACTGTTATATGTATACCATGAAGTACTCCCATTCAGACATAAGTAAAGATGGTGACTTTACATTTTTGTAGTAATCTGAATAGACTGAAACACATTCTTCTTAATATCAGAAAAATGGAAAAGCAAGTATCCAATGCACTCTGTTTTATTATCAAGCCAGAAGACAATTTAATACACACCCAAGAAGGAGAAAAGTTAATTCCATTCAAGTTATGGGAAGGGGAACAAAGAAGGGGGAAGTGCAGAGATGTGTCCCCACGGGGACAAGTTAGGGATGTATGGCACACCTCTTGGGTGCAGGACACAGCTACAAGAGGGATGCTATCTAACAAATTCAAAAATTGTGACCTGGTTGTTTATTTCCTCACAATAACCTGAAATTTAAAAAAAGAACGTAGAGATTAAATCTAATTTATTCTGCCTATCACCAAGTCTAGGATCATGCCTATATGTAAAATAGGGATCCACTATTGGAGGTGGACACTTTGTCTATATTATCACATCACTGGAGGAAACTAATCTATCTATCTATCTATATCCATATATATATATATATATATTTTTTTTTTTTTTGAGACAGAGTTTCACTTTGTCACCTTCAGTAGAGTGCTATAGTATCACAGCTCACATCAACTCTTGGGCTCCAGCTCTCTTGCCTCAATGCTTGGCCCTTTTTTTTTTTTTTTTTTTTTTTTTGAGATGGAGGTCTTTCTCTGACTCAGGCTGGTCTCAAACCCATGACATCAAACAATCCACCTGCTTTGGCCTCCCATGATTAAGTACATTTTCAACATGTGTCCACCATGCCCAAAGGATTAAATATTCACCCAATACTGATTTAGTTCTTCTGGTGACTTGGGAAATATGGTAATTACAAGGGAGAAAATCATAGGTCACCACTCCTATCTTCAAAGAACTCGTAGTCTAAGAGAGGTCTAATAGACCATTATGCATCATAGCTCAGTGTGACAAGTGCTTTATCAAGATTGGGAACCCTTTGACTGTGTCAGATATTTAACTTGAAAAGCAAGTAGAAGTTATCTTTTGGATGAGGGCCGTGCTCATCACCACCTCTACTGTGCAGAGTCATTCATGTTTCGGTTTGGATTCCTGTTCTGCCAACTATAAGCTGCATGAGCCTGACAAATAATTTTAACCCATCAGGGCTTTTTCTGTATAATAAAGATTATAATAGTTTCTAAACAATGAAGTTTTTCAGATCAAATGAGTTAAGTTAATCTTTCAGCCAGTCCTGGTACATAGCAAGACTTAGTTCAGTATCAACTTTTATTATCATCATTATTACTGGCTTGCTTTTCCCCAGTGAACTTCCCTGAAGTTTCTAGTCAAATTATAATCGTAGTTGTATGTGCTCTCACCTCCAGCACATCTCAAGGGCAGCAGTGTTATGGACAGTCAGTGAAGGTTTTGATCAGAGCCCATGAGCTCTCACTTGAGTCTTATCTGAATAATGGGCTCAATAATGACTGAAAACTTCTTCAGTCTTATCTGAATAATGAGAAACCTCAGGTTGAAAGGGAAAAGAGCTTATTTCTTAGAATGCTCCTCCATGATTAGAGGTAAACTGTTCTGCTGATTGATGAGGAATATAAGAGTTTAGTATGGAGCGTTTTGGTATTTGTATAACATGATATTAAAGCTGAATTTTTATGTGTGACCTTTTATTTACACAAGATATACATGTTTAATAAAGAAACTCAGAAAGTATAGACATAAAAATCATAATCAGCTGTAATCCCAGTGTAGAGAACAAAAGTACTATAGCATGCTGATATAAATGCTTCCAGTCTTTCTTCTATACATGGATATTCTGGCAAAAATGCAACTATCTTTCTACCCATCTCCTTATAAACTCCATACATAATCTCACATCTCTTAGGAAGAGGTGATTTGCCAGAGTTAGAAAGTCCACGGGGCCATAGTTAATCAATGACCAACTTATTATGCCTTAAAGTAAAAACATCTTCACCTTTGGCTCACTTCCTTCTATGGCCTGTGATAAGAAAACCAAGCACTACAAAGTTGTGTGCATGTGGATGTGCATGTGTATTTGAGTCCCATCTATTTTGCATCTATAAGGCAAGAGACAGATTAGACCAGGGCAGACTCTTCAGATCTAGCCATCCTAGATGCAGGAGACCAGCCTCACTTAAAGGTCTCTATAGCAATGTTCTCCTAGCCATTTTTTAACAGAGAGCTCACAGGGTGACTATTACTAGTAAATAACACCATCTCCTACTGTTCCTTGAGTATCGCTTCTTTGGTTGGCAACACCACGAGAAAGATACATGATCGATATAACAGAATCTTCTAAAATCTGCATCCCTGACCATAATACCTTTACAGCAATATCAAATTTTCACCTTTAAACTCTGAATATACACGCAAATAACCCATTTATTTAAAAAAGTTATACTATATATAGTACTCTATTAATTACTATATCAATAAGTAACAACTAACTCTATTGTATCTTTTTATATTGATAAATACATATTTAAACACATATCTGCTTCCTCACATTTAATTTTTCATTTTGATGATTTTATTGGGTAAATACTACTATAATTTCTTGAGCCAATCCTCTTTCATTGGAAATATAATTGTTTTTAAACTTTGACTATTCAAAGCAATGTCTCAGTGAAAATCCCTTTGTTACTCTGAGCTATTATATTCAACGAATATATTATTCCTCTCACCATGACAAAACTACATAATATCCTGCCATCCTTTCTACCAAAGCTTGACTTCCATCAGATCTGTATCTAGGCAGCTAGAGGAAGCTCATAACCACTCTGCTTCAGATGAACCATGCAAATGGCCTGAGCAGCTCGGAGATCCACATTGCATAAATTGGTTCCTCTGATAACTAATCTTGAATTTCTAATGCTCCCTCTAGAACAGAGGGTACTGTAAAGCTGAATTCACATATCAGATTCAGTCCTAACAAAATGAAACAATCAACAAGCTGAGAGGCAAAAACCTAATTGAAGTAATTTAACATACCTGCTGAAACTCCAAGCATCCAAGTTGCTGGAGTTGAGGCAGGTATTAGGGGTAGTGCTTACTGGACCTCAGGGTTACACTGGATCAGGCTGGGTGCATTTAGGAAATATTTTAGAAGGTTTTCCAGGATGTGACTAGAGCCACAAAACCTAAGCATTTTTTCCAAAATTTGGTGAAATCTCCTTTATATCAGGTGATTAAGGTGATTAAAGGACAATCAAGTGATTAAGAGATCCTCGAGAGAAACCTTGAACCAAACCCTCCCAACCCAAAGAAATACTGACATTGATGTTGTGTTTAAATAGAAATATAAGTTTAGAAGTGATGATAGGGTTATAATAGTCATCATCATCTTTCAAATACTCATTATATAGGACAAAAAAAAAAATAAAGATAGGACTGGTGGCCTCCACAAAGCAAACAGGAGAATGTACTAATACACTGGCAGGTGAGTAGAAATTGCTGGGATTTGGGGCATTCTGTATTCTTTCTAGCTCTTAGGACAACTTCTTTTATTTTTTTTTTAATAATTTTATTGAATCATAATTCTGCACATTGGTGCAATCATAGGGCACGATTCATATACATTCAGAAATGTTTTGATCGTACTGTTACAGATAGCCTTCATGGCATTTTCTTGATCACTATATAAAGACATTGATACTCTAC
>CAUYON010044288.1:0-25932 GCA_963573935.1 Arctocebus calabarensis
TGTCTTTATATAGTGATCAAGGAAATGCCATTAAGGATATCTGTAACAGTATGATCAAAATATTTCTGAATGTATATGAATCGTGCCCTGTGATTGCACCAATGTACATAATTATGATTCAATAAAATTATTAAAAAAAAAAAAAAAAAAAGCTGGGTGAAACCTCTCCATCTCTGCTAGGAAGCCGACTGGGTCTGAATTCTTTAACTTGTTCGTTTCTGGATGAACAGGCCATCATGTCGCCTCTTCATCGTAACATTGCTTAAAAACCCATTTTCATGGTACGACGTGCTTCTCTCGTCCTGAGCTTATGCTGAGAATAAGGCCCGTCGTCCTCAAAGGGGAGCTTGCACCTCTCTGTGGCTTTCATCCCCACCTCCAGCCACCACACGCCTCTCCCTTTTCCGTCATCCATCTGAGGATTAGATTTTACTGACTTGGTCATCTCCACACATGCAGAACACAGCACTTCCAAACAACACCGTTATGCTGTATTTAAGGTCCATTTCGTTTTATGATTGATGACACATTTCTGTTGCCCCTTCCTAAGTTACATCCCTGATGTGGCCGGGTACTGAAAGTGACGTGATTAATCTAAATTCTTACTAGATTTGCAAGGCACATGATTGTTTAGAATAAGTCAAAGACACAAACCAACCTCATGTATTGAAATAATCTTAGATGGTTGTATTTTTAATTTTTTTTTTTTTTTTGAGACAGAGTCTCACTCACCCTGGGTAGAGTGTCATAGCGTCACAGCTCACAGCAACCTCAAACTCTTGGGTTTAAGTGATCCTCTTGCCTCAGCCTCTTGAGTAGCTGGGACTACAGGCGTCTGCCACAAGCCCCAGCTACTTTTAAAGATGGGGTCTCACTCTTGCTCAGATTGGTCCCAAACTTCTGAGCTCAGGTGATCTACCCTCCTCGGCCTCCCAGAGTGCTAAGATTACAGCATATTTTGATATTTTGGTAAGTTATCAGTGAAGTTCTCATTGTCTGAATTGAACATACCCTGTCTCTCTTGGGAGACGCCACCTGTGTTCCTGGTAACCCCCTGCAAGGACACTGATTTCTCTTAAGAATGATGTCATGTTCTTTTTTTTTTTTTTTTTAATTTCAGACTAACATTAGGATACAAACAACTAAGTTACAATGTTTGCATTTGTTATGTAGAGTCCCTCTCATAATTATGTCCTACACCCAGAAGGTGTGCCACACACCCTACATTGTGCCCATTAAGTGGGAACACACCCATCCCCCTCCCCATCCCTGCTCCTCCCTCCCTTGATCCCCCTCCCCTGAATTTGAATTGAGTTCTCCTCTTATGTGGCTAAGTATTAGCTCATCTACTGGCTTCATATCAGTATTGAGTACACCGGATACTAGTTTTCCCATTCTTGTAATACTTTACTAAGGAGCATGCATTTCAACTGCATCTGGATAATATAAAAGGTATATAGTCTCCATCTTTGAATGGTTCAATAGTCTTCCAAGGTATACATATACCACAGTTTGTTAATCTATTCTGGGGTTGATGTACATTTAGGATGTTATAAATTGAGCTGCGATAAACATTCTAGTGAAAATGTCCTTGTGGTACAATGATTTTTTCATTCTGAATAGATGCCTAGTAATGAGATTGCTGGATCAAATGAAGGGTCTAATTTGAGTTCTTTGAGAATTCTCTATAATTCTTTCCTAAGAGGCTGTATTCGTTTGCAGGCCCACCAATACTGTAAGTATTCCATTTCATAAAGTCCCATCATTCTATCAATGAACATTCTCCTTTCTCTCTTTTTTTCTTTTTAACTATCTGAGTTATCTCAAGAGCTTTGTCCTCTACCTCTGAGATTCTTTCTTCTGCATAGTCAAATTTGTTGTTGATACTTTCTGCTGCATCTTTAAGTTCCCTAATTAACTGCTTCAGTTCCTTCAGCTCTGCTATATCCTTTCTATATTCTACACATAATTCATCTCTTATTTGATTCTGTCTTTGGATTTCCTTTTGGTTATTTTCCACTTTCTCAGCAATTTCCTTCATTGTTTTTGTCATCTATATTTTAAATTCCCCTTCTGTCATTTCTAACATTTTTTTATAGGTAGAATTCTCTGCAGTAGCTTCCTCCTTGTCGCTTAGGGGAGTGCTCTGGACTGGTTTTTCATATTGCCAGGATTTTTCTGCTGATTTTTCAACATTAGTGTTTTCTTTTTCTGTTCCCTTACCCTAATTTTCCTTTCACTTCCTCTTGCTCTTTAAGTTACCATGCCTCTGGCCTAAGGTTTCGATGAGTCCTTTTGGTACAGGATTAAAAGGATGAGAAAATTGAAGAGCAAGAAAGGAAAAAAAAATAAAAATAAAATAAAAAAGAGGGTACCTGTGGCTCAGTGGATAGGGTGCCAGCCCCATATACTGGGGGTGGTGGGTTCGAACCCAGCCACGGCCAGCTAAAACAGCAGTGGCAACTGCAACAAAAAATAGCTGGGCATAGTAACAGGCACCTATATTTCCAGCTACTTGGGAGGCTGAGGCAAGAGGATCGCTTAAGCCCAAGAGTTGGAGGTTGCTGTGAGCTGTGATGTCACAGCACTCTACCAAGGGCAACAGAGTGAGACTCTGTCTCAATAAAAAAAAAAAAGAAAGAAAGAAAAGAAAGAAAAAAGAGAAAGGAGAAAGGGTGAATAAAAGGGAATATTGACAAAAAGAAGAGAGGCACATAAAAAGGGAGTCAGGAGTATAAAGGTGTACAGTAGGGTACTTTTACCCCCACCTTAAAAACCCCTAACCTCTGGGGGTACCGGGTGGATAGTTCCCTTGAGGTCAGCTGCTCTTTGCCAGTCTGAGCAGACATGGAATCCCACCTCCACCAAATAGAAAGGAAAGACAAAAATACTGTAAATCAAACCAAAACAAACAAAAAGAAAACCTCACAGGATAAAATTGGATGAAAAACCAAATAACAGAGCAGAAACACTAGCAAAAATGAAATTCTTTTTATTAAAGAAGGCAACAATGGAAAATTATATTTAAAGTAGAGAAATAAAAAAAAGAGAAAAATCTAAGGGGGAAATGTTGAAATTTTAAAAAAGCATATATCTTGCTGCATATTATCTGGGCAACAGATGACCTTCTGGGGTATGAGATGCTAATCACAATGCTGATACAGCTGTATGAGAGAATGGAGGCCTCTGCTGACTTCTTTGCCCTCAAACCCCACAGGGTTGAGGGCGTGAATCGCTCCTCAGCCTGCTTAAAAGACACTTTATACCATTAACCTTGGCTGTTTTTCCTGCATAAAGTTGGGAGATGAAGGCTGGAAAGAAGTCTCACTCCAGTGCTAAACCTTTGTAAACATCACAACAGGAAACATTCTAACTCAGTGGCCAAGAATGTTGCACATGCAGGCATCAGAGGCCCTGGATTCAAATCTGAGAAGCGTTATAACTCTTATCCATGGACCTTGGGGAAGGCAGTGAAACTCTGTGTCTCTGAGAAGCTTTGTAACTTATCCATGTGACCTTGGGGAAGGCAATGAGATACTTTGTGTCTTTCTTTTTTCTTTTCTTTCTTTTTTTTTTTTTTTTATTAAATCATAGCTGCGTACATTAGTGCAATCAAGGGGTACGACGTGCTAGTTTCATATACAATCTGAAGTGTTTTCATCAAACTCTTTAACACACCCTTCATGGCATTTTCTTAGTTATTGTATGAAGACATTTGTATTCTGTATTTACTAAGTTTTGCCTGTACCCTTCTAAGATGCACCATAGGTGAGGCCCCACCAATTACCCTCCCTCCACCGCAAGCTCCCCCCTCCCCTCCTTTCCCATATTCTTGTGCTATAGTTGGGTTATAGCCTTCATATGAAACTTTTAAATTAGCTTCATAGTAGGGCTGAGTACATTGGATACTTTTTCTTCCATTCTTGAGATACTTTACTAAGAGTATGTTCCAGCTCCATCCATGTAAACATGAAAGAGGTAAAGTCTCCATCTTTCTTTAAGGCTGCATAGTATTCCATGGTATACATGTACCACAATTTATTAATCCCTTCGTAGGTCGATGGGCACTTGGGCTTCTTCCACGACTTAGCAATTATGAATTGGGCTGCAATAAACATTCTGATACAGATGTCTTTGTTATAATGTGATTTTTGGTCTTCTGGATATATACCCTAGTAAAGGAATTATAGGATTGAATTACAGGTCTATTTTTAGATCTCTAAGTACTCTGCAAACATCCTTCCAAAAGGAACGTATCGTTTTGCATTCCCACCAGCAGTGTAGAAGTGTTACCTTTTCTCCACATCCTCGCCGACATCTCTGGTTTGGGGATTTTGTCATGTGGGCTAATCTTATTGGAGTTAGGTGATATCTCTAAGTACTTTTGATTTGCATTTCTCTGATGATTAAGGATGGTGAGCATTTTTTCATGTGTCTGTAGGCCTTGCACCTGTCTTCTTTAGAGAAGTTTGTCTTCAAGTCGTTTGCCCATCCTGCCATGGGATCACTTATTCTTTTCTTGCTAATACGATTGAGTTCTCTGTGTATTCTGATTATTAAACCTTTGTCGGAGGCATAACTTGCAAATATATTCTCGCATTCTGAGGACTGTCTGCTTGCTATACTTACTATGTTTTTGGCTGTACAGAAGCTTTTTAGTTCGATCAGGTCCCAGTAGTATATTTTTGATACAGTTGCCTAGGGAGTTCTCCTCATAAAATATTCACCCAAGCCAACTCTTTCAAGAGTTTCCCCTGCACTTTCTTCTAATATTTTGATAGTTTCATGTCTTAAGTTTAAATCTTTAATCCAGTGAGAGTCTACCTTGGTTAATGGTGAGAGGTGTGGGTCCAGTTTTAGTCTTCTACAGGTTTCCCTCCAGTTCACCCAGCACCGTTTGTTAAATAGAGAGTCTTTACCACATTGAATTTTTTTAATTGGCTTATCAAAGATCAAGTAATGGTAAGTAGCTGGATTCATCTCTTGGTTCTCTCTTCTGTTCCAAATATCTACCTCTCTGTTTTTGTGCCAGTACCATGCTGTTTTGATCACTATTGAATTATAGTAGAGTCTCAGTTCTGGCAGCCTGATTCCTCCTGCTTTGTTTTTATTTCTGAGTAATGTCTTGGCTATTTGAAGTTTTTTCTGATTCCATATAAAACAAAGTATTATTTTTTAGAGATCTTTAAAATATAACAATGGAACTTTGATAAGAATTGCATTAAAATTATATATTGCTTTGGGTAGTATAGACACTTGAACAATGTTGATTCTTCCCAGCTATGAGCATGGTATATTTTTCCATTTGTTAACATTTTTAGCTATTTCTTTTCTTAAAGTTTCATAGTTCTATTTATAGAGATCTTTTACATCCTTTGTTAGGTAAACTCCCAAATATTTCATCTTCTTTGGTACTACTGTGAACAGAATAGAGTCCTTGACCTTTTTTTCTGTTTGGCTATTGTTGGTATATATAAAGGCTACAGATTTATGGGTGTTCATTCTGTAGCCTGTGATATTCCTGTATTCCTTGATCACTTCTAAAAGTTTTGTAGTAGAATCCCTGGTGTTTTCCAGATATACAATCATATCATCTGTGAAGAGTGAAAGTTTGATCTCTTCTGACCCAATGTGGATGCCCTTGATCACCTTTTCTTCCCTCATTGCAATGGCTAAAACTTCCAGTATGATGTTGAAGAGCAATGGAGACAATGGGCAACCTCGCCTGGTTCCGATCTAAGTGGAAATGGTCTCAATTTAACTCTATTCAATATGATATTGGCTGTGGGTTTACTGTTGATGGCCTGTATCAGTTTAAGAAATGTCCCTTCTATACCAATATTTTTAAGTGTTCTGATCATGAAGGGATGCTGGATATTGTCAAAAGCTTTTTCTGCATCAATTGAGAGAACCATATTCTCTTTATTTTTTAATTTGTTTATGTGCTGAATTACATTTATAGATTTATGTATATTGAACCAGCCTTGAGAACCTGGGATAAAGGTTATGGTGTATAATTTGTTTGATGTGTTGTTGGATTCTGTTTGTTAGGATCTTATTGAATATTTTTGCATCAATATTCATTAGTGATATTGGTCTATAGTTTTCTTTTCTTATTGGGTTTCTCCCTGGTTTAGGGATCGAAGTGATGTTTGCTTCATAGAATGTGCTGGGTAGTATTCCTAAATTTTCTATATTTTGGAAGAGATTTAGTAATATAGGTACTAATTCTTCTTTAAAGGTTTGGTAGAATTCTGATGTGAAGCCATCTGGTCCCAGGCTTTTCTTTGTAGGGAGAATTTTTATAGTTGATGCTATTTCAGAACTTGATATCAGCCTGTTCAACGTTTCCACTGCATTCAGGCTGAGTCTTGGTATGTGGTGTGCTTCCAAATATTGGTCAATTTCCTTCAGATTTTCATATTTCTGAGAGTACAATTTCTTGTAATATTCATTAAGGATTTTTTGAATTTCTGAGGGGTCTGTTGTTATTTTGTCTTTACTATTTCTGATTGATGAAATTAGAGATTTTACTCTTTTTTTCCTGATTAGGTTCACCAAAGGTTTATCTATGTTATTGACCTTTTCAAAAAAACCAACTTTTTGATTTATTGATCTGTTGTATAATTCTTTTGTTTTTAATTTCATTTAATTCAGCTCTAATTTTGGTGATTTCTTTTCTTCTTCTCGGTTTGTGGTTGGAATGTTCTTCCTTCTCCAGTTGCTTAAGATGTCCCATTAAGTTAACTTCCTCTCTTTCCATTTTCTTAAGGAAGGCTTGCAGTGCCATAAATTTCCCTCTTAGGACTGCCTTTGCAGTATCCCAGAGGTTCTGATAATTCATTTCATCATTGTCATTTTGTTCCAAAAATTTGGTAATTTCCTTCTTCATCTCATCTATGACCCATCTATCCTTTAGCATAAGGTTATTTAATTTCCATGTTTTTCAATAAGTATGCAGATTCCTTTTGTTATTGAGTTCAACTTTTATTCCATGATGGTTGGAGAAGATGCAAGGAATAATTTCTATTCTTTGAAATTTACTAAGGTTAGTCTTGTGACCTACAATGTGGTCGATTTTGGAGTATGTTCCATGATGGGTGATGAAAAGAATGTGTATTCAATTTTGTTAGGATCAAAAGTTCTGTAGATGTCTGTTAAATCCAGTTGTTGTATGGTTAAGTTTAAATCTAAAATTTCTTTACTTAGTTTCTTTTTGGAGGATCTATCCAGCACTGCTAAAGGAGTATTAAAATCTAACTGCTATGGAGCTGGAGAAAATCAAGTTACTCATATCTATTAGAGTTTTTCTTATAAATTGAGGCGCATTCCGGTTGGGTGCATAAATGTTAATTTAAATCTCATCATATTGAGTAGTAACTTTAATAAATATGAAATGTTCATCTTTATCCTTCTTTACTTTGGTTGGTTTAAAGCCTATTGTAATTGCAGATAAGATTGCAACACCTCCTTTTTTCTGTTTTCCATTTTCCTGGACTATAGATGACCATCCCTTCACCTTGAGTCTAAATTTATCTTTTAAGGTAAGATGAGATTCTTGTATGCAGCAGATATCTGGCCTCTGTATCCAGTTTTTGTATCCAGTCAGCCAACCTATGACTCTTTAGAGGACAATTTAAACCATTCACCTTATTGAAACTAATGATAAATCTTTAGCAAATACAGTGGACATTTTTAATCCATTCATCACTGTGGAAGTTGAAATTTGATAGAAAGTTTCTGGGTGAGTTTACTTTTGTGGTGGAGGATTATGCTGGTTATTATGGAGGATAGGTCTGAGAATATTCTGGAGAGCTGGTTTAGTTATAGCAAATTTCTTCAACATGTGGATGTCATTAAAGTATTTAATTTCTCCATCATAAATGAAACTCAGTTTAGCTGGGTACAGGATCCAGAGTTGAAGGTTCTTTTGTTTTAGGAGATTAAAAGTCAATGACCATTCTCTTCTAGCTTGAAAGTTTTGATCAGAAAAATCTGCAGTTATTCTAATATTCGTCCCTTTGTAGGTAATAGATTTCTTACGTCTGGCTGCTTTCAGAATTTTCTCCTTCATATTAACTTTAGTGAAGTTAATTATGATGTGCCTGAGGGATGACTTATTCGCGTTGAGTTGTGCTGGGGTTCTGAAAGTGTCTGCTATCTGAATTTCATAATCTCTTGGCATGTCTGGAAAGTTCTCTTTCATAATCTCTTAAAGAAGAGACTCTGTGCCTTGTGACGCCCCTTCATTGTTTTCAGGTATCCCTATAAGGCAAATATTGGTTTTCTTTGAGTTATCCCAGACCTGTCTGAGAGAATGATCTGCTTTTCCCTTCCATGTCTCTTCCTCTTTGGAAGTTTGGGAGCGTTTGAAAGCTTTGTCTTCCATGTCAGAAATCCTTTCTTCTGCTTGCTTCATTCTGTTACTGAGGGATTCTACTGTTTTCCTTCTACTGAAGTTGAAGGACTGCAACTTCTTGTCTTAATGTGTCTAAATCTTTTGTCATTTTGTCTTTGAATTCGTTGAATTTTTGAGACATCTTTTGGGTTATCTTTTGGATTACTGCTTGAAATTCTAATTCCATCTTTTCCTCCATTCCACTGATCTTATTTGCTATCCAGATTCTGAATTCAATTTCTGATATCTTAGCTATTTGCTTATGCATGGGATCTTGTGCTGTATCTACCTTGTCATTCCTTGGATGAGTTGGTCTACTCTGATTATTCATATTGGCAGAGTTTTTCTGTTGATTCCACCTCATGATTATTTTTCACTGTTGCCTATGACCATCCTCAGAGTTGGGGAGGTGTCCCAAATCAGACCCTGGCAGGATCACTCTGTTGTTGCTGGATCTTTGTAGAGAGTGACCCTGTGTGGCTTCTCTGGGACTGCCCCACCCAGGGAGTTCTGGCTGCAGGATCAGCTCCAGAGTGTGGCATGCCCAGATCAAACAGCAGGGCATGGGATCAGGCACCTGGTGGCCTCTGCAAAGGGAGCCCGTGTCTCCAATAGTCCCAGAGGCTGTGGATCTGAACCATGTGGGGTCTCGGCAGGTGGAATGCCGAGGCCAGGTGGGGCATTCATTGGCCCCACCCGGGAGTCCCGGCAGATTTCCTGGCCACTGCTGGCAATGGGCGAAGGCCCAGTGGGTGGCAATTGGGCTGCACAGGAGTCCCATGGGAGGTCCTGGCTGCTGCTGGCACTGTGCCTAGGCCCAGCAGGGTGCCAATCCTGATGGAGTGGAGTTCCTGGCTGCTGTAGGCGCTGGGCCTGGGGCATGGATTGGAGCCAATCGGGGGTCCTGGTGGCGTCTCTGGCCTGGGGGCTGACAGGGGCTGGCAGGAGCTGGTGGGGGCTCGGTGGGGTCCCAGAGCCTCTTACCTGGCAGGCTGCCTGTTGAGGGTGGGTGCTGCTCAAGCCCTCTCCTCTCAGTTTCAGCAGAGGTCAGGCTTCTGGTGAGTCAGGTAAGGGGGGAAGGGTGTCCTGGAAGTCCAGAATGGTGGAAAAGTTCAGTTTTTCTGCCTGAAGCTTGGTTTCTTGAAGTCGCAGCTTGCCTCAGAGGAAACCTGCAGTTGTCACTTCTCTCTCTCTCAGCTGGGCTCCCCGTCTTCAGCTCAATGGAGCAGTTTCTGGAGGTTATCTTTCCTTTTGGACAGAAGCCTCTGTCAGAAGCTGCTTCCAGGCAGCCATCTTTCCCCTCCCCTGTCTTTGTTTTTTCATTACAAGATAATAGCAGGTGCCTCTCTGATAGACACACCATGAGATTGTGTAAGACACCCCACCACAGTAATTTAGGAGTTCTGAAGATGATGGAAATAGCAAAGGTGTACCTAATTGGCACAAGTGTGTAACAATTCATACATTGCTGGAGCATTTTAATCTTCACTTCAACCTTGTAAATCATCATCATCATTCTAATTTTATAGATTTGAAAATTGAGACCAAGAAATGTTTGTGTGTTTGTCTTAGGTTGTGGCAGGACCTGGCATCAAAGTGAGATTTTTTTAAGAATGTGTTCTTTGGACTACATCATATCTCTTAAGGCCTAATTAGGCATATTATTCTCAGAGTGATTGATGAGGGCCAGAGATAGGACTCCCATGCTGAGCAATGGGAATGCAAAATACACCATGGAGGGGACAGGGAGAGGCCCAGGTTGGGGAAGACAAGGGTAGCATAGTAACATGGTTACCACCATGGTAGAGGACTTAACAGAAAGTAACGGAAAAACATAGCAGGGTCCTTAACTCATTCTAATGGTAGATTTACACAGGGGTAGAGAGTGAGGGTGTCTCCCTGGAGATGGCACTCAGCTGGGTCTTAAAAAGAAGTAGGAATTACCAAATGGAAGGTGTAAGGGCCTCTAAAATTCCCATCTGCCAGGAGACCCTTTCCTGTGACTCTCTTGAGGGCAGAGGTCGAGGGCCTTTAAGAATGTCTGCAACCACAGATTCCATCCTGCTGTAAAGTCCCCCTGATGCCCAAACTTTGCCCAAAGCAGCTTCCCACTCTAGCCCAGGCTTTGCCACAGACAGGAAACAGGTTTCCTGCTCTGCCCTGTTCACAAAATAGAGGATACTTAGTGACATCATTGGCGCAGGAGCTAGATGGCCTCATACAAAGACAATGGCATAAAATTGGAGCAGCCAGATGTTCTTCCTGTTGAGAAACCCTTTGGTCACCTCCTAGATCAAGGATCTAAGGTTGGACAATTTAATTCATGAGTTTCATCCTAGAAAAATCACTGTCTATGGGCGGTGCCTGTAGCTCAAAGGAGTAGGGCACTGGCCCCATGTACCAGAGGTGGTGCGTTCAAACCCACCCCCATTCAAAAACTGCAAAAAAAAAAAAAAAGAGAGAGAGAGAGAGAAAGAAAGAAAAAGCACTGTCTACCTCATTGCAGAATACCACTACAGTCACCTTAGAAGTACTCCCCTCAGGAAGCTATGCATTGATGTCAGTACCTAGTCCTCCCTTCAAAGCAATTTTGGAACTCTTTTTCTGGAATAGCCATTGGAGCTATCATTGTATGGCCCACGAAATATGCATCAACAATAGTGAAATCCGTTCAGCAAAATACCACCACATGTTGACACAAACACAGCTGTGAGATACTGATTTAACAAGGTTATAAAACCATACAGAGTTGTTTGTACAGTGCTGCTAACATAAACACAGGATGGCAAGTTTGTGAACTTAATTGTCAGGCCTTGTACAACAACAGCTCTGATGGCCATTCCAAACTTATTGTCCAATCTCATATGTGAGCAGCTCCCTCAGTGTTAGATGTGGATGCCTCTCTTAAAGGCCCCTGTGCCCAGGAGGAAACCAGTAGTGATCATTCTCAAAGAAGCCTGTCTCATTTCCCAGACTTTAATTTGGGTTTTTTTTTTATTTTTTGCTGTTTCTTAGGAATTTTCTTTGGTGGGAGTGAGATTCTATTCTCTCCAGTTCTGCCAGGTTTCAATAATTGTTTTAATAAACTAAGTCTTCAAACAAGGAGATAAAAAAATGAACTATCTCATTTCAGAGATTCCTCCCAGAGATGCTACAATAAAAAACAGACACAGATGCAGCCCCATTTTTTTCCCGCTTGCCTTTCTGACACCCTCCCCTTTCCCTAGTTGGAGAGAGAACTGGACCAGAAAATTATGATATGAAGCTTTCTTCTGAAAAGCAATAAAATGAAACCAAAGGCAAACATTCATTTCTTTTTCCAATTACACTACTGTGTGGATATTCCTGACCAAGTGCTTAGACTAGAATCGGAAATGGTGTAAGTAATCATATTGATAAATTTACAAAAGGACATATATTTTGGAATTTGGCCTCAGCCCAGAATAGGCTATTTCAGCCACTTTCTTCTTCTGTCCCTTTTTTTGGTTATTTGGGGTGGTGGTGGTGGTGGTGGTGGTGGTGGTGGTGGTGGTGGTAGTGGTGGTGTGTGTGTGTATAGCATGGTCTGCCTATAGCTGTGTGTTGTGGTAAGGATGGGGAAGGTAGAAACAGCAGGGATAGGAATCCTTGTCTTTTGTTAGAGTGCTGAGATGCCCTTAGATGACATGGTGGTTTTGACAGCAAAGCATGAAGTGAAATCAAGTACTGGACAAGGATGACTGAGCACATAGCTCTAAAAACGGAGGAAAGAGGAGGGAGGATGGACTTTCTTTCCGAGTAACAGGTTCATGAGCATTGCAGTGTCAGCCACTCCTGGGGAACAGCTTCAGGTGTTTTCACTGCCCTGTAGCAAGATCCTCCTCCTCACCCCTGTGAGAGGCAATCAGAAACTTCCTTAGACTATTTCTAGAACAGTGAAGAAACACATACTGTATATTCACTTTTTATCAATGAGCTGGCCACCTGGCCATTCTGTTAATAAAAATGGAGTTTTTATGATATGAACCTGATTATAGTAAACTATACTTTATGTCAGAAGCAGACATTTGAGGTCTTCCTAAAAACGCCCATTTCAATAAAATATGAAATACCTGCACTATTCATGGGGCTCTGAGGGCCTTGATTTCTTACAAGGTAAGTAACACTGTGCCAGGCCAGTGTCAGCAGGAGAATGATCCTCTTGAGCTCCAAATAAGAGCACCTACCTTGATTCTGCCTGGACATGAGGTGACTGGTTGTGACATTCTGCACAGGACAGAAGCTGGCTAAGCCTCCTGAGCTGATCAGCGTCTCTTTTTTGCCATGTAAGGCTTGAAGGACTTCTCCAGACATCTCCCAACTAAAGTGAAAAACATTGCACCCTCTCATTGCAGAAAAGTTATGTTTCTGGAATAGTTTACATGATTGATATTATGGGCTCAGTTCAGTCCATAATGATGTAGTAAGTGTCCAATGTGTTCTGTACTGTGAACCACAGTGAAAAAGAAACATACAGGAGAGGGAAGACAGAGATTTTATATACTACATGTGACCAAGGTGATATTTGGGACCCTGTAGACTTTTCTTTATTTCTGGAATTGAGAAAGCTCAGATCTGATTTAAAAAAAAAAAAATCACATACCTCAGCATTCTAGTTTCAGAGATTTTTCAGCTATGATGCAAGGCCAGCTTCCTTCCTCTCTCCAGTACCTGCTGAAAAGTGTCATTTCTTTATGACGGACACTGCCACTGCCCCCACCACCCGCTCATACCCCATGGCTTCTCCTTCCTTACTGACATTAAAATGAGACCCTAAGAGAGAAGAGAAGTCACATTTTGGAGAAGTGCAAGTATCAAAAATGGTTGTTCCCTGTCCTTTCCAAAGCCAAAGGAGAGGCATTCCCGGATCCCAAGAGACTGACTTGGGTCTCTTGGGATCATCTCTAGGAAGATTTTTATCCATCTAGAGAACTCCATCTCTAGAGTTTGGGTCATCTCTAGGAAGCAGACACAGATACTGAATTCCATGCTGACTTGCTCCATGCTCTGGGGAGCAGGGGGCCAG
Source organism: Arctocebus calabarensis (assembly GCA_963573935.1). Taxonomy (NCBI): domain Eukaryota; kingdom Metazoa; phylum Chordata; class Mammalia; order Primates; family Lorisidae; genus Arctocebus; species Arctocebus calabarensis. The sequence continues at coordinate 13,443 of CAUYON010044288.1, forward strand.
GAAAAAAGTTTTGAGACAAAAATGTGTGAGAGCAGCCAAGGAGCTCCTCACGTTTCTAGAACCCAGACACCCAAGACGTTGAGAGGATGCAAGCTGGCCTAGAGCTGGGGTCACAGGGAAAGGGGGTAGAAAACCACACCTCTGCCAGGGTCCACTGTGATGTAAGCAGCAGGGGGGTGGGGGGCAGGTGGCAGATGGAACTGAGACCCACAAGGGACCACAGATGCCCTGGGGCAGCTGTCAGTGACCCAGTCACCTCACCCCTCTGTCTGTATATTCACTTTTTATCAATGAGCTGGCCACCTGGCCATTCTGTTAATAAAAATGGGGTTTTTATGATATGAACCTGATTGTCATTCTGTCAGTGAGAACTTTTGTTGTCACCACTCATCATACCATGGGTTCTGAGCCTGTGAAGGGTTATCTTGGTGTTAAAAATTTCAGTCATCCAGAAATAATAAAGGCTTGGGGTGGTGGTTATCTCAATTGCTCTGTTTTGATTATGACAAATTATAAACTTGTACCAAAATATCATATCTACCCCATAAATATGTATAGCCATTACATGCCCACAATAAGGAGAAAGAAAACAGGGTGGGTGTACACAGTGGAATACTATTCAGCCAGAGAAAATGAAACCCTGTTACTCACAGCAGCATGGAGCCAGAGAATATAAGGGAAATAAAAAATAAGCCAGGCATGTAAACCCCACGTATTCTCACTCCTGTGGAAGCTAAAAAAAAAAGTGACTTCTCAAAAGTAAAATGAGAATAGGAGAGGCTGGAAAGTGTAGGAGGAAATGAGAGCTAGGGAGAGATTTGTTAACGGATACAAAACACAAAATGTCATCTGTCCGGGAGGAATAAGTCCTGGTGTTCCGTACACTGCAAGAGGCCATGATTAGCAGGAAAGGTGGTTTCAAAGAGCTGGAAGGGGGGTGTCGAGTGTCCCAACACAAAGCAATGGTAAATGAGTAAGATGCAAGATGTGCTGGTTGCTGTGATCCTTTCAATCACATCTATGTATTGTAACACCAGTCTGTACCCCATCAACATGGACAATTACTGTCAATTAAAAACCCAAATTTAAAAGTTTTGTCCATTATCTAAGAAAAAGATTGTCATCTTGCCACAGGTAAAGGAAGGAGATGACGTGTATTTTCCTTCTCCCTGCCTCCTAACTGCATTACCATGAGTATTAGCTCATGGAAGAAGGAACACACCGGGAAACAGACAACCACTGCATCCTCTCCAGGGCCTCGTGTGCAGATGTGCATGTGTACAAGTGTGCAGCACACGTGTTCCTACACACTGGGAACCTAGCTCCCAGAAGTGGGTTCTTAAATCCAGTACAAGATTAAGGTTTAAGAGAAAAATGACCCTTGAGAACCAAAGCATACTACAGTAGAACGTCTATAAGCTGACCACTCGAGGGACTGTAAGGAACAGCTCAACATAAGGAGCTAGGCCTGCTGTATGCCCACTAGAGGAAAATTAGGTCAATTTAAGGAGGGGAGACAATGTAGAGAGGTGATCAACTGTGGACATTCCACTGGTTTATTTATTTATTTATTTATTTGAGGCAGTCTCTCACTCCATGGCCCAGAGTGCCAAGGTGTCACAGCTCACAGCAACCTCAAACTCTTGAGCTCAAGTGATCCTCCTGCCTCAGCATCCTGAGTATCTGGGACTACAGGTGCCACCACCATGCCTGGATAATTTTTCTATTTTTAGTAGAGATGAGGTCTGCCTCTTGCCAGGCTGGTCTTGAACTCCTGGGCTCAAGAGCCACCCACCTCAGCCTCCTAGGGTGGTGGGATTATAGGTATGAGTGACTGCACCCAGTTCTACTGTATTTTATTAACTGGTTGTTAATGAGAAGTTACAGAATTAAAATGAATGTCTCCAAGGGACTCTGCGACCATGGATGGTGCCTCCAAGCACCATGTCAATGATTATAGGCAAATTGAGACAATTTCATACCATCACTGATTAAGCCCAGGAGCAAACCCTGTTCTTTAAATTAATAAAGATTCTACAGTGTGGTACCTATGGTCACTGGAGTGAGGGGATGAAAGGCTCAGAGGAGGTTTCAGAGAGGAAGAGGCATTGCAATCAAAGGCAGGTGTACACGCAAAGACGCAGAAGTGCAGGTACCGTGGTGTAATTTTGGAAACCAAGCAAATCAGGAGAGAGAATGAGAGCAGGAGCCACAAGAAAGGAGGCTGGAAAGGAAGGACCAGCACATGAGCGTCACTTGCTGCCCAGGACAGATTGGAATGTATCTGATGGTGGGCGGATCAGGCTTAAGATTTGGGAGACTAGGTTATATTTACATTTTACATCTATTATTTTCCGTTCTATCTCCAGTGTCACTGCCTAAGTTCAAAATTTTTGCTACACAAGCACCTCCTTGGGGGCCCAGTCGCACTGTTTTGTTTGGCTTGGCACAGATATGAAGAATTTTCCTTTTCTCTTAAATGTATCTCAATTTAAACAATAATTTATAGTCACTCTGCTTTTGAGTGTCCTTGTCCCTCGTTCTGAACTTTTAAAATTCCATCTCTAATCCCCACATGACTCTCAGCGGAGAATTTTGAGAGGGACTCGGGAAGGAACTTGGCAAGGTCTGGGGTGTGTGTGTCTTAATGTGGGGTGGAGGATTGAAGATAATTCCCAGAATTCTGGCTTGGGAACTGATGATTAATTAGAAGAGAGAGATTTGCCGGCTGCAGGTCACTTGAGAGTTTGTGACAATAGTTGCTCTAGGAGCAACTTTGGATTTCTTTCCAGGGAATAAACATAGCTCTTTGACTTACAGGAAAAAGAGTAGGAAAAAATTGATTGAAGGATAAATAAGTAAAAGAGAAATATAATGCTTATAACCCCAGAAGAACAACAACAAATCCCACATTCAGCTTCTGTCCACAGCCTGTGACCACGTCCCGCGTACTGTAAGATGTCGTAATATCGGACATAGACTGTTCTCTGTTCAAGGCAGAATCTTCTGCCTTCAGAAGTAAGAATCTGCTGATCCTGAAGCTTGCTGAAGTGAACTGATAACATACATAATGTGTCAAAAAATAATGCAAGCGTTGGAATAATGCAGGCATTGGAATTGGCAAGAGAAATGAAGAAATATCAGAAATGAAATCACCCAAGGGAGAAAGGGTGAGGAGAGCAGATCAGGAGGTGTGGGGTTCCAGTTTCCCCACGAGCGGCTTGTGTGACCTTGAGCAAATCGTTGTCTGTCTCCAGGCCTCACTGGTGTTATCCATAGATTTTACACATTACTGTGTTGCAGGATGTTGGTGAAGACCGTGAAATGGCTTTGTGTTTGAGAAGTCCAGTGCATACTGTGAAATGCCTTTAAAATGCAGCATTTTGTCATCATTTTCTTGTGTCCTTGTTTTTAATTATGTAGACAACAGAAGTTCTCTGAAGTACATGGAATTTGCTTGAACCGTGTCCTGATGAGGCAGGGTTCTTCCTTTTTTATTGCTACCACAGTCCTAGAATCAGGAAAGATTAATTCAGCAAACATGTTAACAGTTCACTTCAACATCAGGAGCCTCGTGAAGGTAACACAGAACTCACCACTTCAGTTCCTTTGCACCCACCTCTATTTCTCATAACACTCTGTGGACTGCAGTTCATACTTTAGAAAAGTGCTTTTCAATTTTTTTTATCTCACACTTGAACCTATAGTTAGACTTCCACAGCACATTTAAATTATGTTGATCAAAATAAATGAGTAAAAAAATAAAGAATATACTGTGCTTTAAACTTCTTTTGAAATAATTAACAATCTTTAAAATTTTCCGTGGCACACCTAAGGTCCTCCCAGGCCACCCCAGTGTGCCACGGCACACTCATTGCAAGTCACTGCCTTAGAGGCATTTTGTACGTATCTGAGCCCACACAGTGGGCTCCAGGGGGCTGTGGTTTAGGGGGCGATCACTGACCAGTCACACAGGGAGTGGGATGAAGGCCTCCTTGAACAAGCTTTCTCCCTGTCTGCTTTTCCAGGCTTTCGGTGCTAAATACTGATGAACAGAAATGAAGAGGTTGTCCCTGTTACCATTTCTTTGCAGTGGTCAGTCACAGATTTGAATTCATTCTGTTGCTTTAAGCAAGTTTTAAAGATTTGTATTGGAAAAATCAAATTGATGGCATATACCTATTTCTTAGAAAAGATTGACATTAATTAACCTTGTAACATGGATAGGGAACTGCTAAGGGAAGGGGATTTCTAAGTAAGAAAAAAAGGTGGGGGAGGCGCTTTCTGCTAGTGCAGGGGGAGTAAATTGCTGCCATTTGAGAAATACATTAATTCTTTCAGGCTACCGGTGCCATGCAGCGTAATGAAAAGGGCAATTTATCAAATGGTATCCTAATGCCTAGAAGGGTTAATGCACCTTTAGCTGAGGATTGTACGTTTTTCCCAGTAAAATCATGATGATTTCTTCACAAAGTCATTTAGGTTAGAATATAATGTCGTTTTTCCAGCCCCAAAATAAATGAGGTGGGAAAGAGAGACAAGAGGGGGAGGTAAAAATTCAAAAATTCTTGCTTTGTCATTTTCAGACCAGTTCTTTTTTGGTAGAGGAGAATTTTCCCCATTCTGTGCTGTCTACCTTCCATTCCACCTCATGCCCCCTCGGTCCATAAACACGTGTAAATGAAAATTGCCATCGTCTTAATCAAAGCACGCTTGAAACCCATGCGAGTTCACAATTCGAAGTGATTAAAGTAGTCCAGAGGAATCTTTAATTAAAGATGCCATTGACAAGATAACAATGGTGTGTGTATGTTGTTAATAGAGCAAAATGGACGGTACTCCTTAATTCAATCAGGGGAAAGTCATTGGTTCATGGGTTTGATTGCACATTGTAAAGGAACACCACACACAGTAATTATTTTTATTTGTATGTGCCATCTCTTTTATTGCCCATCCTGGAAGTAGAAATAACCTGTCCTATTAAGATATTTAATATATGTCATCCTTACCACTTCACTTAGTTATAGTCCAATAAAATGCCAGCAGATACCAGCCCACAAGGAGGCTGCCTCCACGCTTTCTAAGACAGTCCACACAGCCCTTTGAAAACCTAGGCCATTAACATCCTCACTTTGGTTATGATCCTTTAGATAAACCATAACTACTTCTCAAGATTCCACAAAGGTATACATGGGTTATTCTGAAAGTTTTGACATACACAAATATCAGGAAACATAAATCTGGGCAGACAGAAAAGAAGCCCTCTCAGCCATGCTGATGAGCCGAGGAATCGAAACCTGCACAGGTGAATCAGAAGGACACTGTTGACTGTGTTTCTTTTTTGTTTTTGAGACAGAGTCTCACTCTGTCTATTCCCCTGGGTAGAGGACCATGGCCTCATCACAGCTCACAGCAACTTCAAACTCCTGCGTTCCAGCGAGCCTCCTGCCTCAGCCTCCCAAGTACCTGGGACTACAGGTGCCTGCCATGTTGCTCAGCTAGTTTTTCTATTTTTAGTAGAATGGGGGCCTCACTTTTACTCAGGTCTCAAACTCCTGAGTTTCAGTAATCTGCCCACCTCAGCCTCCAGAGAGCTAGGATTATAGGTGCAAGCCACTGTGCCTGGCCTTGACTGTATTTCTGGAAGTGAAATAATGAACCATAACATAGTCTGACTCAAAACTTTCATAGTGACCTATGTATACCTATGTGGAGCTTTTCTCTGGAGACTGTGCTGGGGGTTGTAGGAAGTGAAACAGTGAACATGGCCCCAGGTGCACTGACTCCTGTGTCAGATGGCGAGGAGTCTGGGAGACCACAGGGAACCAGGAGGCAGCCCTTGGGCCTGTCCAGCATGGCGGCTCAGGCAGCAGGTGGGAGACCGGCTTCCCTAGGACTGTGGATATAGGCGCCTACATGGGGAAAGAGACTTTGCAGATACAGTTAAGGTGAAGGAGCCTGAGGAGGAGAGCTGATCCTGGCCGAGGCGAGGGCCCTGAACAGAGGACGGTAAGCGTGTCAGAGACAGCTCTGAAGAGGCCGTGCTGCTGCCTTGAAGTGGAAGAGGAGCCTCAGGCTGTGGAATGCAGGGAAGAGGCAGGGAACTGGAGTCTTCTCAGAACCTTCAGGAGAGCGGGCCTGACACATCCTCACGTCAGCTCGGTGAGACTTGGGACCTATGGAACCATAGGAAATAAACCTGCGAGTGTTACAGCGATGTGTCTGTGCGGTGGCAGCAGTGGGAAGCCACCACTGGTCTCTATTGTGACCAAGGCTTTGCTCGGTGTCTGGGAACACAACCTCAGCAACTCTCTGGCCTCTCCACCTTACTCCAGGTTGGGAAATACGTCCTAGAGAATGTGTTTCTTCTTTCTCCCACTGCCTCCCCAACCCACCTCCATGACCACCACCAACAGGGTGATGGACTCAGTTCCCACTGTGTCTCACCGCTGAGATGTGGCTCCGGCCAGGTCACCTACCCCAAACATCCAAGGAGTGTTGAGCCCAATGATGCCTGCTGCGACCCTCCCCAGTCTAAAATGAAGTGGTTCTTCATTTTAGGATTATTCAGGATTCAGATTGCCTCCAGAGAAGGCTGCTTTCTCCATTCAAAATAGAAATGAATAAATAATTGAATAGATGTTAAAAAAAAAAAAATAAATGACCGAGCAGCATATCGCCTAAACCCGCTCTTCTGTGTTCCTCCTCACTTTTGTTCATTTTAAGGCATTTTGGGTGAGCCGTCATCTCACTTCTCCTAAAAAAACAAGCTAAATACGAGCCCGACACTGCATGAAAGATGAGGCTTAAATTGTGTCTAAGAACTGGTGATTTACACATGATTTGTGATTCTGTTAGGGTATTAATTGGTAAACAACCTGAGAATGTGTGTGTAAACTAAAGCGGTTTGACATATGCAAACAGTGTAATCTCTCGATGTGATGTCGCTCAAATTCCTCAAATTCTGACACTCATTCCAGTGTGTACATACTCCCCTCCTGGCCCCACTCCCCCCACGACGCCTCCCTTCCTGTGATCCTACTTCAGATAATACCAGGCGGGTGACCCAGATCTTTAAACCCTTTAGTAGAAGGGCCATATGCTTCTCTCCTCAGTAAATCGTGCTTGTTGTTTGTGGTAATCTGCTGCTAACTGCTCCCTTTTTTCTACCCAGTGAATGGAGCATAATGGCTTGACGAGCAGCAGCATTGTTCCCAGTCGCTGCTAATCAACCCCGAAACCTGACATCCTTTCTTAATAATACACCTGGTACTTAGAGAAAGGGGCTTGGGGACGGGACGGTGGAACAGCTGAAAAGCTGCAGCCCAATAGTAGCATCAGCCAGGGCCTTCATAGTGAGCGCTGAAACTGGCCTAGTGGCCAGACTCCATCTGGGAAGCCTACCTGTTATGGGACACAGCACCAAGCTCCTGGTACCTGAGGTGGCCCTTTGGGTGTTTTCTTAAGAACTACACAACTTTTCTCAAATGTCAGGGTCAACACCACCTTGCAGGTAGAAAAGCCAGGGAACCGTGCCAGTTCCTGGGCCCCGTCCCAGAAATACTGAATCAGAACTCTTCATGGGTGGTGTCTGGGAATATGATTTTAAATAAGCCATGCAGGAAATTGTGGCCCACGGTACAATTTTAGAATCACTTAAGGACAAACAGAGGGGTCTGTGGTAATGCAGAGAAGGCTTTGTTCAGCGTCACTCTTCGTCCCATGTCCTACTCCTTATTCCCCATTCTCCCCGTTCCAGGAACCTGTTTTCTAAAAGCAGACACAGCAGTTGCCTGAAGTCAAGTCCTCAGGACGTGAAGTCACAGCCTTGGGGTTGACTGATGAGAAAAGCTGGCTATAAAGAACCCATCTCTCTAGCAGATTCTGCGGTATCATTTTCCTGGGCTTGATCTGAAATCTCTGGGCAGAGCTGACAAATGAGACAGGTGTCTCATGAAAAGAAAGAAAGAGGAAGGAAGGAAATCTTAAATCTTAATTTTTATTCCTACATCAAAATCAGAGGGTTTTAATGAAAAGAGAATAATGGTAGTTAGAACCACATGCTGTCTTTGGTAGGAAACTGTAGGAGCACTACTTGCTCTCGGAGCTCCAATTTTCAGACCAAGTACGTCTCCCATCTATCTACCTTGATGTCTGTTCCATTCAAAGATGATTTAATTTTCTATCGACCCAGGTCTGACATAGTAAAGCTATCGTTACTCTCCTGCCTGGATCCCCGAGTGATACTGTGGGTGAAAGTGATCAAACCTACATTAATCTGTAAGATACACCAGAAGGAGTAAAGGAAGGAACTATAATTACCAAACCCATCATGACGACAGCAACAGGGAGCCTCATCTGGAAACTTGGAACTGGTTGTTTTGCTCAAAGAAAGTGACATGTCATGAGTCTAACCATCAGGTCAAGGTATATTCAGTGCAAAAGTGAAGTGTTCAGGGAACACCTGCAGCCTGCCTTGGTCGCCTTGGCGCTGACCTGCAACCTGACCTCCCGTTGGCATGATGTGCAGGTTGATGTTGTGGACCGCCGGGCACTGGGCAGTGCGGCTGGACCGGTGCCCCACCTCCACCAGCTCCTCTGCCCCCGGGAGTATGCATTTCGGCATGAGTGGGTCTGCTGATTTCATTGTGAGAACCTTGGAAAATTTTTCCCTGGGCCTTTTGTCTTCATTCATTTATAATGTTGATATTTTTTTTTTATTTTGACGAAATTTCAAGGAAAAGGTAGCAAGTAGAAAGAATTCTTATCTATCCTACATTCAGATTCACAGATGTTATTATTTTACATTTACTGTATTCTCTCCTTCTCCTTTTGGGAGTATACACACAAATAAAATATATTTATGTATATATCTGTCTTTTTACCCATTTTGAACAAGATATCTTGTTCCTTTACCACTAAATACTAGTGTAGATATCCCCCAAATAAGAAACTCTTATATAACCACAGTATAGTTATCAAACTGATAAAATCCTATTACCTACTGGGCAGACCTTATTTCTATTTCACCTCTTGTCTGAATAATGTCCCTTTCAGCAAATGAAAATCCAGCCCCATTTGTTGTGATGTATCTTTAGACCCCTTTAATCTGGCATAGTTGCTGTCGTTTTGTTTCACGACATTGGTAGCATCTAAAGAATGCAGATCAGTTATTGTGCAGGACGTTCCTGCCTGGGAACTGCCCTGATGGCTCCTTATCAGGAGATTCTGGTTGTGTGCTCTTAGTGGGAATGTCACAGCAGTGGCGCTGTGTTCTCTCCACTGGGTCCTATCTGGAGGTATATTCTCTCTATCCATCCCATTCCCGGCAACGTTAATAGCTTGTGTTATGTGGTGTCTGCCAAGGTGCCCCACTGTGGAGTAATGTTTTACTGCTGGTAATTAGTTGAATCCCTTGTAGGAAGATATTTTGCAACTGGGTAAATAGTTTTTTATTCTTCAAGCATTCACCCTATAGCATCGGTTTATGATTCATGTCTGAATCTAGTGTTGATGTAGTTGATTCTAATCGATGGCTTTCTGTATGTATTGCTTGGTTATTATCTCTATGATAGAGTTTCCCCTTCCCTTCTGTCCTCCCCTCCCTCCTTCATCTAGTCACATCAGTAAATTTTATAGATTCTTATGGTATTACTCAATGGGTATAATTCTTTGCTATCATTATTTACTTTGATGTTCAAAATGTTCCAGATTTGATCAGTGAGAACCACTTCAAGCTGGTCCCTGCATCCTTTGCAATGAATATTTTTAAGTCTTCACAACCACTATAGATGAGGAATTGGGGATACAGAGATGAACTAAGCAAGAGGAAAAAATTCCCTGGCCTTGTGGAGCTCACAGTTTAGTTTATGGAAGACAAATAATAAGGCAGTAGTATCAATAAGCCACTGGTATATAGGCATCTGTAGGCATTTACTGTTGAGGACAGAAAGAAAAGCAGAGATCAGCCTTCGTGAAGACCGTGTTGTAATCACCAGGCTTGGGCAGAGAAAGCCTCACGGCTGGGTGTCATATGAGCAAAGACTGGAAGGGCCTGAGGGAGCTTAGTCGTGTGGACATCTAGAGAAAAACTCCACCAGGTGGGCCCGGCCTTCCCCAGCAGGAGCAATTCCATGAGACAAGAGCAGGGGGGCGTTTTCAGGAGAGGACTCAGGTGGCTGATTGAGGGAACTGTGGGAGGCAGCGAGGACAGAGGGGAGACCCGTTCTATTGCCAAGGAGCCTCAGATGCCCAGGGCCCTGAAAGTTTCTATTGAAATGTGTATTGATACAATGACAATTTATTGAATAAATGACCCCTCTCAGGAAGTAGAATTCCTACAGAAGACCTGGCCATTAAATTATTCAACTTTTTATATCCTTACAAAGCATTTGAACCATATGTGTGTGTGCATGTGTATAGGGAAAAAAAAAATAATTAACAAAAGTTCTAGGCAAAAAGGTTTTTCAATGTACATGCCACTCCAGGGTGTGTGATAACACTGATATGATTTTTATTTTGGTCCCGAAATCACTGCTGTTATTAGTTCACAGTTATTATTAGCTTTCAGCAATTTTAGGAAAACATGTTGCCTTTATTTTTCCTTCCCCCAGCAGGGACATCACACGGCCTGTCATGGATTATACAATGTGGGAAGATTTAAATACCACCTATGCTTTCCTTAGGAAGCTTCATCTGTCCACACCCAATTAAAGGCTTCTCTCCCCAGCCTCTGTCCTCAAATGTCCTGAATCTTTCTCCATGATTAAAGTTGGACAACATTCCCTCTCCCTCCGTTCCCCTCATCTTTCCTTGGAATGTCACAAGAGCCAGCAATTTGGCTGGAAATCTCTCAGTGGTAACAGACAGGAAAAGTACAAGCTGGTCATAGAGATCAGAACCCTTGGAGTCAGAAGTGGAGGGTTATTTTTTAGCCATCGCCTTGATCGACGCCTCTGTGACCTTAGGCTGTGAACACCTGCCTCCACAGGTGTGTGAAGAGCTTTAATTAACATTTATAAATCTCCCTGCATGCTACGAATAGAAGGTGGCTGAAAAGGGCAGAGTATTATTAATCATGGGGGGAAAATGGAGATATTAAGTTTTATTCCTTCACTGGAGAGAGACCTATACCCACAGATACTATTTTCATCATAGGAAGATTAAATATAAATCTTGATTTACTCACTTTGCACTTACAGAAATGCCTGATGCCTGTGACATGCAGACCCTACACTGTGCTCTGCCCCCTGCGTGGTAGGCACTGCCTCTGACTCCCACTGCTGTTAAAGTTATTACCGAGAGGAGTCTTGCTATTCAGAATAAGTGTGAGAGTTCATCTAATTTGCTGATTTTAGTTCATTTGCCATTAAATAATTCCCCAAATTCCCATATGTTTGAACAATATGTTCAAGAAGAGCGCTGATTCTCTGAAAGCAATTGAACAGTTGTTTTAGAAAAGCTTGTCATCGGTCACTCATAAGCATCCCTGCTATTCCTGTTCATGAAGAATGCAGGTGACAATTACATGGAAAGTACTTAACCCTCTCTAACACTGCTGGCAGGTACCCACGTGCAGGCCACCACTTTATACTGGTGACAGCACACATTTGAATTTTAAGTTTTCTTCACACCTCAAGTACAGTAGAATATCCATAGTCGATTACCTCCCTACATTGACCACCTCCTCAGGTTGACCTAATTTTCACAGAAAGAACGTGCATCACGTGATCAGTACTTATACAGGCCTAGGTCCTTGTGTTGACTACCTCCGTGTGTTACCCTGTTCATCACAGTCTCTTGGGTGGTCAGCTTACAGAGGTTTTACTGTGTATTGTTCTAGGCTTTGCATAGAGCATTGCAATTGCTAGTACACTGCTTTCCAGTTGTCCTTCCCTCATGGGTCCTGCTTAAAGGTAAATGCAGACATGTGCCCAGCTTAGTCTGTGTTTTGCTTGTGAAGGCAGAATTGCCATTGTGGTGATCCGCCCTGTGGAAGACTGAAGTTTTTGAAAACATTTCCAGTGCTGCGTTGGGTGGGAAGGGGGTCTCCTAATAATGTAACATCTACTCTTTTGGGAGATGCTCCTGTTGCTTTACATGGCTCAGCTTTTACTGCAGCAGCAAATTATAGATAATGAGCTCAAGTGTGACTGTTACTATCAATAACTTGAGAACAAAAAGGAGATGTCAACAAAAGCAGTTCAGAAATTAATAACACGTTGGAACAGTGTTTTTCAGCCTTTTCTATTGCACAGCACGCTTGAACCTATAGTTAAACTTCCACAGCACACTTAAATTATGTTGATCAAAAAAGAATAAAAAGGGCTCGGAGCCTGTGGCTCAATGGGCTAAGGTGCCAGCCACGTACACCTGAGGGGGCGGGTTCGAATCCAGCCCTGGCCCGCCAAACAAAAATGAAATGAAGAAACCAAGAAATGGTCGGGCATTATGGCAGGCGTCTATAGTCCCAGCTACTTGCAAGGCAGAG
>CAUYON010044289.1:0-19985 GCA_963573935.1 Arctocebus calabarensis
TTTTTTTTTTTTTTTTTTGAGACAGAGCCTCAAGCTGTCACCCTGGATAGAGTGCTGTGGCATCACAGCTCACAGCAACCTCCAATTCCTGGGCTCAAGCGAGTCTCTTGCCTCCGCTTCCCAAGTAGCTGGGACTACAGGTGCCCACCACAATGCCCAGCCATTTTTTGGTTGCAGCTGTCATTGTTGTTTGGTGGGCCCGGGCTGTATTCAAACCCGCCAGCTCAGGTGTACATGGCTGGTGCCTTAGCCCGTTGAGCCACAGGCGCCGAGCCTAACAAATGGGTCTTAATTAAGCTGAAAAGCTTATATACAGCTAAGGACACAACAAGTAAGCAAAATAAAAGTTTTTATTTATTTATTTTTTTTGAGACAGCCTCAAGCTGTCACCCTGGATGGAGTGCTGTGGCATCACAGCTCACAGCAACCTCCAATTCCTGGGCTCAAGCGAGTCTCCTGCCTCCGCCTCCCCAGTAGCTGGGACTACAGGCGCCTGCCACAATGCCCGGTCAATTTTTAGTTGCAGCCGTCATTGTTGCTTAGTGGGCCTGGGCTGGATTCGAACCTGCCAGCTCAGGTGTACGCGGCTGGTGCCTTAGCCCCCTGAGCCACAGGGGCTGAGCCAAAAATAAAAGTTTTTTTAAAAAAGAAAAATCTGAGAGAAGCTTAAGGATTAAAAAGGGGGGTTGAAAGGTCACTGCAAGACAGAACCTCTGGATGGAATCCCGGGACTGCCCTTTGCCTTTTAATGTCTGTGATGGTTAATTTTACACGTCAACTTGCCTAGGCTAAGGGATATTTAGATAGCTGATAAAACATTATTTCTGGGTATGCCTGTGAGAGTATTTCTATAATAAATTAGCATTTGGATCAGTAGTCTAAGTAAACAAGATACACTCACCCCCAAATGTGGGCTGACAACAACCAATCTGTCGAGGACCCATTCATACAAGACTAGGACAAAAAGGAGAGAGGGGAAATTGTCTCTTCGTGAGCTTGCATAGTCATTTTTATTTTGCCCTTTCACATCAGAGCTCCTTGTTCTCAGGCTTTTGGACCCCAAGAGTTATACCAATGACTTCTCTTAGGATTTGCACTGACTTATATCACCCATTTTCCTGATCACCCAGCTTACATATACTATACTGCGGGACCTGTTGGCCACCTTAGTAATGTAAGCCAATTATCATAATGAGCCTCTCATATAAAAACCCTCTGCATTCCTGCCTAACAATGCCGTAGACATGAAGAAATACGTCAATAAGAGCTTCATGACTGCAGATTGAAAGGCCTACAGGAGACCATTCCTGAATACGAAATGTTGCAAAGTGTTTCTTTGACCCATTTAACAACGCTTTGATGGTGCTTATTTACATATTTCTCCTTTTTCAATGGAATAAGTCTTATGCAGAAACGCAGAATCAGAAGTAACTCAGAACGTAATTTAATCATCCATTCATGCTCTTCCAAAAAACATGATCCAGGGTTAACCCCTGTATGAGTTTTGTACACAAACTCCTCAATAAATGATTTCTAAACATAATGATGAACCAAATATCATATTTAGTATTATTGTCAAATACAAGCCTCACTGAATTGTACATGTAGAAGTTACATATAGCATTTACCACAGTGTTGGTATAAAATGTCAATAATAGAAATATTCTCTTTCCAAGCCTCTCTTTTCTTTAAGCTGAATTTTTCATACCACAATTAAACTCCCATTGTTTTTGTTCAATGCTTAAATAAAAAGGTAAAAATATAAAATTAATTTACAAATTCCATTTTGCTTCAAAAGTAACAGAGCATGCAACACGTGAAATTTTACTCAGTGGTTCTCTTTCCCAAAACACAGATCAGTGGCAAGGCAGAAGTTTTTGTTGCTACTGTTATTCTTGTTGTTTTATTTTGTTTGGTGTCTGAGAACATAGGGAACCTTTACAGTACCATAGTAGGTGATGCATACGTGAAGGAGGAACCCCTGAGCTGAGCTGTAAACTGTTGGTCTATGCATCATCTACTAGAATTTTCAGTTTGCCGTAGCTCGTGTACTATCCTTGTAGGACTCCTTGAATCTTGTAAGAGAATAGATGGTAAGAAGTAATTCTTCAACAAACTAACGATATAACATCATTTGATCAGAAATTCCCTATCAGCGTCACACAAATCCATCCCAAAGAAACAAGTCCGTTCATGGCCATGTTTGGAAAGGCCCTTGGCCTTTTCTTTCGAGGAAAAGCTTGAATAAGCATCAATTGTACTACAAAGTAAAATAATAACTGCCACTTGTGTTCATTATCCAGGTCTCCAAAACAGTCCTTGGGAAAAGTCATACTGTTTTATTAACTTCCTGATTCTAATGTTGCTCTTTCATTTGAAGTTTTATGTCTTGTAGGTCAATTTATTCTCTCTCTCCCTTTAAAAAAATCATAGCTGTGTACATTAAATGCAATTATGGCGTGCAATGTGCTGGTGTTATACACAATTTGAAATACTTCTATCAAACTAGTTAACATAGCCTTTACCTCATTTTCTTAGTTATTGTGTTAAGACATTTATATTCTACATTTAGTAGATTTAACATGTACCCTTGTAAGATGCACCCTAGGTGTGGTCCCATCAATTACCCTCCCTCCACCCATCCTCTTCCTCCCCTCCCCCTCCTCTTTTCCTTTCATCTTGGGCTGTAGTTGGGCTATAGCATTCATATGGAAGTGTGGGTGTTTATAAATTGGTTTCATAGTAGGGTTGAGTATATTAGCTACATTTTCTTCCATTCTTCTTACTTTGCTAAGAAGAATATGTTCCAGCCCCACCCATGTAAACATAAAAGAGGTAAAGTCTCCATCTTTTTTTATGCACAGCTAAGGACACAACAAGTAACGTGAAATAAAAGTTTTTTTTAAAAAAGAGAAAGATCTGAGAGAAGCTGTGCATCCAATATTCCATGGTGTACATATACCACAAGTTATTAATCCATTCATGGGTCAATGGGCTCTTGGGCTTCTTCCATGACATAGCAATTATGAATTGGACTGCAATAAACATTCTGGTGCAAATATGTTTGTTATAAAGTGATTTTTGGTGTTCTGGATATATACCTAGTAGAGAAATTGTTGGATCGAAAGGCAGGTCTATTTTTGGATCCCTAAGTGATCTCCAAACATCTTTCCAAAAGGAGTGTTATTAGTTTGCATTCCCACCAGCAGTGCAAAAGTGTTCCCTTTTCTCCACATCCACGCCAACATGTATGGTTTTGGGGATTTTGTGATGTGGGCTACTCTTACTGGAGTTAGATAATATCTCAAAGTGGTTTTGACTTGCATTTCTCTGATGATTAAAGATGATGAGCATTTTTTCATGTGTCTGTAGGCCATGCGCCTGTCTACTTCAGAGAAGTTTCTCTTCAAGTCCCTTGCCCACAAATACAGGGTGCCAAAAAAATTTAAGCAAGGGGAAAAAAATTATTAAAATTGCAATACCCAACATAGAATAACAAAAGACGAATACAAGTTACATTGAACACCTGTTATAATTGTAGAAGTGAAAGGTGATTTGAGTGTTACAAGTTTAGTTCCATTTCTTCCTTTCTTAAAATGTACATACAGTTTTTCACATCCTCTATGAATGCCAAGAAATTCTATTAGTTTTGAAAACAGCTCCTGGCCATAATTATGAACATCATAATCACTTCATTTACGTTATATACCTTGTTCTTGCTTTCTGGAGTAATCCAACTAAAGTCATAATATATTGCAAATCCTTCAATAAGGAAGAAAGAAAATAAAAAGCTATTAGCAGATGGTGTGAATGAGTCATACATGGCACAGACTATCACTGAGATATTGATCATCTGTTTGTATGAACTTCCTGCTGACTTTGAAAAGAAACTGCTTAACTCCCAATGACATGTAACTTAATTCAGGAAAAATAAAGGTATGAGTTTTACCAAAAAAGAAAATGTCAGCATTAGAGAATAGGTGTCAGTGGCTTGAAGTAAAATCCTAGCGACTATAGCAGAGCACTCTTTTAGGAAAGTCAGGGCCACAAATAATCTTGATGGCACAAAAAAATGGTGCTTTTTTTTTTTTTTCTTTGCTGATTTGTTTGAGTTCTTTACAGGTTCTAGATGTTAGTAATTTGCTGGACGTACGATCCGTGAATATTTTCTCCCAATCGGTAGGTTGCCTGTTTACTCTGTTAATTATTTCTTTTGCTGCACAAAAGCTTTTTAATTTAATTGAGTCTTATTCATTTATTTTTCATTGTTATAGTATTTGCCTTTGCAACCCCATCAAAAAGTAGGCAAAAGACATGAAAAGAATCTTTTCAAAAGAAGATAGACAAATGGCCAACAGACATATGGAAAAAATGCCCACTGTCACTAATCATCTGGGAAATGCACAATAAAACCACAATGAGATTCCTCATTACCCTTGTCAGAATGCACGTTATTCAAATGTCAGAAAACAACAGGTGCTGGCATGGATGAAGAGAAAAAGGAACACGTAGACCGTGTTGGTGGGACTGTAAACCAATACAAACCCATAGAACACAGCACAGGGATTCTGCAGGAGCTAAAACTAGACCTACTATTCAGTCTGGCAATCTCATGACCCAAAGAAGAAGAAGCAATTTTCTAAAAGACACCCACACTCAAACATTTATCACGGCACAATTCATAGTTGCATAACATAGAATCAGCTTGAATTCCCATCAGTTCTTTAGTGAATAAAGAAAATGTGGCATACAAACACATATGTAAGTGGAGTACATAAAGAGAAATGAAATAAGGTTTGTTACAGCAACTTGGGTGGAACGAGGGACCATGATCCTAAATGAAGTATTTCGGGAATGAAGAAACAAACACCGCACGTTCTCACCTGTAAGTGGGAGGAGCTAAACCATGGCATACATGGTCACACAGAGACGTAAAGGACACTGGAAACTGAGAAGGGGACGTGAGGGTTCAAAGCTTACCACTGTCCAGTTGACAGGCACTGAAAGCCCTGATGTCAGCATTATCCAGGGTACCTATGTGACAAAAGCATTTATGCCCCCTTAATATTTTGAAATTAAAAAATGGTGTGCTAATTTAGAGCAGCATCAACAATATCAGCAATTCTGAACAAAAAAGTGATTTAGTCTAAATTCAGATACAATGAAGTTTTAGAAATGCCCCCAATCAATTTATTGCTGTTATCTTTCTGTTTATAAGTGTGCATAAGTAATATGTGACTATTTTAAAACTATGTCTAAATAGATATAAAGGAGTTATTTATACAAGTACAAAGCAAAATATACGAGGAATAGGAAATCATTAAGTCACAGTTTAATTATTCTAAACATATAAATAATGTCTGTCTTATAATTGATGACATGTTAAGTTTAACAAAACAAGGTAAATTTTGAAATATAAACATAAATATTGTTTGCGTCCCATTCCCTGAAAAGGAAGTTAATTATCCTCCACTCTTAGTAATTCACCTTTCTTTCTTTTTTTTTTTTTTTTTGTAGAGACAGAGTCTCACTTTATCGCCCTGGTAGAGTGCCGTGGCGTCACACTGCTCACAGCAACCTCCAACTCCTGGGCTTAGGCGATTCTCTTACCTCAGCCTCCCAAGTATCTGGGACTACAGGCGCCTGCCACAACGCCCGGCTAGTTTTCTGTTTTTGCAGTTCAGCCAAGGCTGGGTTTGAACCCGCCACCTTCGGCATATGGGGCCGGCACCCTGCTCGCTGAGCCACAGGTGCCGCCCATAATTCACCTTTCTACCTCTTAGACTATTACATCAAAGGGAAACAAACTTCTATTGTACCGAGTCAGATAGTCCTATCATTTTAAGTTAGTTTATTTCTTATAGCAGCATTGACTATTGCAATGAATAGCAATCTAAAGCTAACATTTACATTATTCACTAGATAGGAGATATCTATTTATTGTGTTATACTTATTACAGAAACCGTAAAGGAAGGTGATATTCTCATCTCTAGAGGTAAGAAAATGGACATTTACGAACATTAGGTAATTGTCCAAGTCACATAGAAGTGGAGGGATTGAGATTTTCCACCCATATTGACTGGCTCTAGAACTTCTTTCATCACTGGCCTATTACTGTTGTTCCCAGCAAACCCAGAGTCCCAGGAGGAATGTCCTACAAGTGAAAAATTTTGATATGGTATATTTATGCATTAGTAATTCCGTACTCTGTAGAGCAATAAGAAAACTTTACCTCCTCCCACACCTCAGAGTGCATTCTTTTCTGTTTTTCTATATTGCTCCTCAAAACGGAACATGTACTTTAATTACAAGTATAGGAAAAATGAATGTCAATAGAAAAATCATTTTTAAAGCCTGAAAAATAAACGCAGATGCTGAGATAACAAGATCATGACGACTTGTCTCTTTTCCCTTATTTTTTAAATGGTGATCAACAGTGAAAAAATAGACCTAGTATCCATGATGGCTTTCAGTGATATATTGATGCCTGCTCCCCTTTGCTTATTCCTGCTTAAGGCACAGAGATGGAACAGGAATGTTTTAAAAGTCAGTTGGAGGCTTGTCATCTGTAGTTCAGTGGTTAGGGTGCCGGCTACATGCACTGGGGCTGGTGGGATTGAACTTGACCAGCGCCTGCTAAACAACAGTGGTAACAATAGCTGGACACCGTGGCGGGTGCCTGTCGTCCCAGCGACTTGGGAGGCTGAGGTAAGAGCTGGGAGGCTTGAGCCCAAGAGTTTGAGGTTGCTGTGAGCGTGGCAGCACAGCTCTCTACCGAGGGTGACATACTAAGGCTGAGTCTCGAAATAATAAAAGTCATTTGGAGCTCAGGCCACTCTCCCTGCCATGCCATGTGTAGAGGGAGACCACAGCAGAGCCAAACAGCAGCCACGACTAAGGCACAAGCTTAAGCAGCGCCCTGAATTACATTTTGAGAACAACAGATTCCCACGCACTCTCAGTGCTCTATCTTGAACTGACACTATATTTTGTAACTAAAGCAAGGAAATCAAAGTGAGATGACTCCTGTATCTCATTTCATTAATTCAGTGGCTGAGTCCTGTCTCTGCAGAGCCTGGATCTGCCTGACAGCAGCAAATCCACAGTCCACAGAAAATAGTCTCCTTCAGTACCACAGATTACTACCAGTGCTTGCTACAACTCTGAGAGGCGAGTAGTATTTTTTCCATTATAAATGAGGAAATTAAGTTTCACTCAACAAGCATTTGAGAGCTAATTCTAACTTTATTCTCTCCGTCTTGAAAGCCCACATCCTATTCATTTCACTGAGCGATTGCATGATGGGAACATTGATGAGCTACAGATCCAGACTGTAGATTTTAGAGGTGAAGGATGAATTCTTCTGACAGGGTCACCAGGGATACCAGCATGGGACACCGCAGGAGAATGTTCTTGAGAAAAGATGCCAGTGTCAGAAACAGCAAACTGCACAGTTTGACTGAACTAATTGCTGTGTGCAGGGCACAGGTGCAATGAAGTTATACCGAAAATATATCAGGCTCTGGGAGCTGAACCCAGGATTAACCTTGTGACCCTCTGAGTCCCCTACTTACATTTATAGAGGACTTTGCTAAATAACTGTCTTTGGGCTTTTTGTACTCCAAATATTAGATATTTTAACATATTCCTGAGCCTACTAACTCCCTTTCTATGTGAAGGTCAACCTATTTTTCCATTATGCTTTGAAAATTAATTGCAGTATAACAATAACTTGTGAACAAAGGTCCCATATTTAGTCTTCAGTGGCCCGGCTGTCAACACAGATCTGTAAAATGTATGGAGGCAGCTGAAAGAGTGGTCAGGACTTCAGAAAACTACATCATATATTTGGCATCTAAGGCTTCCAAATTCAAACTTGTGATAAACCTGGCATGTACCATGTCATAAGGGTATGTCGTGCATTATTCAAATTCTCACGCACATATTAATTCATTTAATCCTCACAACAAGCCCATGACATGGGGAAATACGAAGCATTCTCATTTTGCAGGTGGAAACACTGAGGTGCCAAGATGTTAAGCAACTTACTCAAAGCTCCTCAGTGGCAGAACCAAAATTTGAACCTGGAACTTCTGGCTCCTGCACATGTTGCCGTAAGCACCGGACTATAAGCCTGGAGACCTTACAGAGTGCTGCTAGTGATACATGGTTTACTCATCACAACCATAACACCTATATTTCAGCCAATTGTATCATCAAAAGGTATAATCTGGCCAACAAATATTTACCGTGGACCTACTATCTTCAAAGTTCTAAGTACCATCCATGCAACCTTCTTCACCAAACCCAGAATAACAACCCACCTGCTCGCAACCATCCATGGCTGTCCCATGACCGGCTATCAGTCAACATGATTCAGCCAAGAATTTTTTTTAAAAAATTCACACATTCAAATGAATAAAATTAGCAGTCCACAAAACAGAAACCCCATTTAATAGCTATAATTATAAGGTATATGATTGGTTGTTCTAAACTAAGAGAGTGGTCTTATAAAAATTGTTTCTGTTAATACATCTATTCATAAAAATCACCCCCACTCCATGCCTGGTTACCCAGTGAAATTATTCTACACCCTAGAACAGTGTTTTTCAAGGCCACCTTTGATGTCCATTCACTTGGCGTTAACTAAAGTATAGCCTTATAGACAACCTGCTATATCGGGAACTTTAGCAAAAAGACTCAAGGGTGTAAATGTGTAACAAGCTCTCAGTTTCTCCTACGGTCTCCTAAACTTGAGAACCACCAATGAGATGAAAAATGGGAAAGGAGACACGCTCGGCTTCCCGGAAAGTGCCGAGGTCTGCTAAGAGTGATTCATACTGACAAAGTCATGGGCCCCCAAATTAGACACTGTAGATTCAAGTGCACTCTGAATATCATATTTTTTCACCACATTTTTAAATAAGAAATGCCATTATGCCTTGAGAAATTATAGCAAATACTTTATCCCCCTATGATCAAGCACTTACATTTAAAATTCTAGAGAAATGTATGAGTTGGAATTTCCTCCTTCAACAACTAGCAACCATAAAACCAAAGTGTTTGAGATAAATGAAAGCTTATTTTCTTTTTAAAAACAGTAAGTCCAGGCACAGGCAGTGCAAGCAATGATCCAGCTGCTCAATTTTGTCACGGGGTGACTCAAGTCCTCTCTTTGTGTTCTTCCATTCTTAACACACCAGTGTGTTGCCTGCTGCCTGGTCACAAAATGACAGTTTTCACTCCAGCAAAGCGTTAAAAGTGGGAAAAAGTTAAAAAGGAAGAAGAAAACAGAACAGCAGTGCCAGTTCTCCAGTGCCCTCCCACCAAATGTCTACGTAGGTTTCATTCATCTCAGCAGTATCTTTTTTTGGCAGTTTTGGCTGGGACCAGGCTTGAACCCGCCACCCCCAGTATATGGGGCCGGTGCCCTACTCTTTGAGCCACAGGCACCGCCTTCTCTGCAGTATTTTAAGGTGTTGCTACAAGAGGCCAAAAAATTGAGAAACAGGAGGGCCACGGTTGGTTTATACCAGGAGTTAACAAAGTACATCCAACAATCCAGAGGTTTCCTGTCTCTGCTTCTGTACATTTTCATTTGACTACAGCCATGCACATGTTTTTTTTTTAATGTACGGATGCTTTTATGCTACATCAGCAAAGCTGAATAATCACAAGGTAAATCTCCTGACCCACAAAACCTAAAATATATACTATCTCATCTCTTATAAAAAGATATTACTTACTCCTAAATAAAATTATTCAGGAGTAAGAAACAATGACCCACCATCCAGAGGTGACATGAGGCTATCCTAGGGTTTCTGGTGGCAGAAATAAATACTGAGTAGGTGATCTCAGTGTCTGCCACACTGTGTGTTCTCAGGGAACATTCTCCTTTTTTATTTCACACTAATATGAGAGCTCAAGTTTTTAGGTTACATTGCTTTCAAATCTAAGGTAAAGTTCAAGTTGTAGTTGAGCCCTCACTCAGGGGGTGTACAGAAGACCCTCACATTCTTTTCTAATTCCCCATCTGTAAAAAAGAGGTGTCCCTCGTAAATTTCTATTTACCTCCTAGACCTCTTTAGGATTCGCTGTGAAAATACATGTGAAATATTTAGCACAGCTACATAGAAGATTCAATAATGTCTGCTATTCCTGCTACTATTTACATAAAGCCTGCTGTCCCGCCTTTCACTTTTCTGAACTGCCACCTGAACTGCAGTCGCCCTTACAAACTAATGAAAGTCACTTTCATTTTGAAAATTATAATGACAGAAATCATGTGTGTCTAACAGTCTTTCTCCTGGTAGCCGAAGGTAAAACGCACCGGGAAACACATTCTAGATATGTATGGACATAGCAACTGATGAAATTTTCTAACACCTGCAAATTGACTGAGACATATTTATTGGATATTATCTGTCATCAAATGCAAAAAACCTCTTAACTTGTTTCATACATACATTACAGTACATTACTGGAAATTTCTTTAATGAAAATTGATGTTTTTATAAGTCATCTTCCTGACATGCTACTGTTTACCAGTAGTGTTCCTATCAAGCCTTGGACAAATACTTCAGCAAGCCACCCTTGACCTTGAAAGGTGTAAATATCTTTGCCAAACGATATTTATCCTCATGAGACAAAAAAGGCTGCTAGTATAATTTTTCTGTATTTGCACATATTCCTTCTTCCTTGTAGTCAATGAGCAAATGATATCTTAAGTGTCTCTTTCCTTGTGAAATAAATGAAAAATTTATTATGAATAGAACATTTGTAATATTAAAGAATAATCACAGAAAGTTGAACTCTTCTGTGGTACATTTTTTTCAATGTACAACACTAATTTTCTAATATTAAAAACCATGGAGATCTACTTTTACAACGTAATTTAAAGCACAGAGGAAAAAAAATGTTACATGCTGAGCAAAGAAATTGAATGTTTTTTGACTCTTGAAGGAGACTTACCCATTTCATTTAGGTCTTCCATATTTTTAACTTAAGAAATAGAAATCCACAAAATATTTTGGTAAAATCTGTGAAACTCTGCAGGGGACCGGGGAGTGGATTAAAATGATTTCCCTGATGTAGATGAATAACTCATCAACGGACTCCGTCTTCATTTAGCCCCAAAGAAATAATAATGGGGAGACTTGCATAAAAGTGATTTTTTTAATACACTAAAAAATTGCTCGGCTTTTTTTATAATTATAAACTACAGTTCAAAGATATTAAATTTAGACAATGAGAAAGAGTTGCCCAGGGGCGTTAGCTTTGCAGCGAGGTATTTAGAGGTGACTGTCTCTGTGTTGAAGGCAAATACTCTATTATAAGACAGGTGGTGAGGAGAAGGCAACTTCATCAGTGAAATATTGTCCTGAGCAGGAATTTTGGCATTAAAAAACACCAGGACGAGCATTGCCAGATGCCGACAGAAACACTGTTATTTAGAAAATAATTCACTGCGTACTATGAAGAATTATTTTCCTGGAATATTTGTCCCATTACCAACCAATGGAAACCCTTAAGAATTCTAACCTAAAGCATAAAACTAAAGAACGTGCCAAGATATCCTTGCATTGAGACATTCTGGACCTTTTTTCCCTAAGATTACCCAAGAGCTAGGGTTCCTCCCATGTTTCTCCAGGCAGTTGCATTTCTGTGGTGCTGTGAGTCTGACTGTTACTGCTCAGCTGGCAGGACCTACCATTTCATTGCAAATGTGAATCTTTTAAGCTTTTTGGAAGTACTGATATACGTAAGCACTGTAATACTTATATAAAAGAGCTTTTGTCAATACCTGTATATTAAGCTATCGCCATCATTCTTGAGTCTTTCCCCACAAGCTTGATGCACCTTCAGGGCTCCAGAAATTTTCTCCTTCCCCAGGATTGTCTTTGTGGGCCCCATCTCTTTGCCTGCTCTGGGCCTTCATTCCATCTTTTGTGATGTTCTATTCCTATCAGCAACCTGAAAAGTTATCCCTTGGACTGTATCAATTATAAAACTTTAATTCATCAACAGATCATTGATTTGTGCCTCCCCAAACAAAATGATTACTGTTCATCTGTTATCCCTTCCAATGGTACTTTATGTATAGTCAAAATCATAACCCAAGCAATAAGTCATTAGGATGAAATGTCAGATAATGATAAAACACATACTATACTATACTCGGGGCAAGAGGACCTTCTTGACATCTCATAAGTGATCAACCAGTGCTGTATAATCTAGCTATATTTTTAAATGCACATTTTTAAAGCTTCATTTAAGTATAATTTACATGTTATTAAATGAACCCACTTTAAGTGTACAATCCAATGATATTTAGCCAATTTACAGAGTTGTGCAACCATCACCACAATCTAATATTTACAGAAACACTATTCATAATAGGCAAAAACCAAACCAAATGTAAATGGATAAACCAGAAAACAAACAAAATCTGGCCTTTTTAATGAGATCACTGCAAATTTCATTGAAGTTAAATCTGATGGTTATGGCTTATTGTATATCTGTGGATTTGGAGGACGAATTTTAAACATTTTGAAATTCTTCTCATTCAGAGTGAAGTTTTTTTTTTTTTTTTTTGAGACAGATACTCAAGCTGTCACCCGGGATAGAGTGCCGTGGCATCACAGCTCAGAGCAACCTGGGCTCAAGCAAGTCTCTTGCCTCTGCCTCCCAAGTAGCTGGGATCACAGGTGCCCTCCACAACACCTGGCCATTTTTTGGTTGCGGCCGTCATTGTTGTTTGGCGGGCCCGGGCTGGATTCGAACCCACCAGCTCAGGTGTACGTGGCTGGCGCCTTAGCCCGCTGAGCCACAGGCGCTGAGCCCAGAGTGAAGTTTGTACTTTAAGAAAAAGCCAAGGTTTCTGAGTTTTGAATGTCACTGAAATATAGAAGAAGATAATTTTACCATACATTTCCGCTACTTTCATTTGCATAATGAATGCATTGTTATCTTATGTAAAAGGATTGTTTGTTCTTCCAGTGAATATCAATCCGTTTACTCAGAGTAAGAAACTCTAGAAAATTATCTTCCAGAGTCACGACATACTGGTTCCAGAAATGCAGGATTTATTCATGTGACCATCCAATTATTTCTACATAGAATACTCTTTGTGCTTCATAAATGCAAATGATTCATGGCTATCAGAGAAAGAGATGATGGAAATAAATGAAGCTGTTGGAAATAGGTTTATGTGTCTTATAGATCAAATTATATTAATGGTAAATTATTATAGTTACAGTGTCACCAGCCCCACTCCAGGAAAATCCTGTCCAACAAACTTTGGCTAAGCAGAAAGCTTTATCAAATATAAAATGGGGGTCTTTCCATTAGCAGAAACAGAGATTATGACAAACATAATTATTATGTACTCACTCTCTCACAGTCACAAATATGTGAATAGCTTATATTAAAGCTTATATAATAAGCTTATATTAAAGAGGAAAAGTTTATATTAAAGAGGAAAAATTCTCCCATCTAAACATGTATACCTACACTATCTCTGCAATGAAAACCAGGTGAATCAAAAACTGAGTTTAATATTATTTATATTCTGCACTCTTAATTTTACACATTCTCAAAACTCTATTTGTTTATTAGATAACATTTTAGTGTATTTATCAAGGCTAACTAAAAGCAATTTTACTCTTGCCAGGGAAAGGCATTACTCGTAACCATTCTAAATCATGGCATCTGGTTTAACTCTCTAAGAAACCCGTATGACTAAGTATTTTATAGAGAAGACATATTCATCTTTGCAAAAATGGTTTTGCCCCTAACTCCTGTTGAATAGGGGCATTAGCAATTTTATTACTAAAATATTGGTTTAAAGAGAAATTCATCTGTATTTTGATAATATGTTCTGTCTTCGTATGGGTACACAAGAAGCAAAGATATCAACACTGTGGAAATAAGAAAAAACAAAAATATAGGGCTCTTCTTAGAATTTAATGCCTGATAGTTTATCATTTTTGGTCATTTGTATCAAGCATTTCCAACAATTGCTTAACAATTCGCCAATTTTGGAAACTACTCTGGCCAATCTCAGTCCCTAATCTCTTCCAGGTCTATAATTTTATAAAGGTCACAGGTTAAAGAAACAAGTAAGACCCCTGGAAATCCCAGGATCTCTTCATCATCCTTTTCTGGGAAAAGGCACAGATATACCAAGACTGGAAGCCACAGGTATAGTTCTTCTTAACCTTTTCCCAGAGACTGACTACACAGATTTATCTGTAATCATCTCCCATGCTCTTCCCTTCTTCCCTGAGAAGGAACCCATCCCTGAATTTTCACTAATTTTTTTTAAATCATCCCTCTTCAATTTACCAAACAGCATCAGAAATGACGTTAAAGGTTGGCCTAGACTGATGTATACCCCCAAAGCAAACTACAATAAAACTCTGCCTCCTATTGAAAAGGTAGAAACCCTTATTACTTGGAATGCTTTTAAATTACATTGTATTTTTTGAACACCACAAGGTTTCCTTTTATCAATCCTTTCCTTGGTGTCTGTCAAAATAATAGTCACCTCATTTTGGAGACAAGCAAAGGAGAATACTTTCCCTTTAAGACCTTAGAATGGCATTTTACAAAAGGCCACATTATTGTCAAAACTCTTTCAAAGTAAAGTTCTTTTGAATTAACCCCAAAATTGATAGTAATAAAATACCAAGATATGAAAAAAATGTGTTGCAGTAAATGTCTGTTGAATGTTATTTCTGTCTCTACTGTCCTACTGTATTCTGTTAATCCCAGTGTTTATATTTTGCTTTGTAACATATGGTTAGAGGATGTAAGGGGCAGTCCCCATGATATATTTATTATCCCCTTGTAGTAAGGCTTCCACTCAGCTTTAGAGTACACTATGATTCTTCGTTAGTGAATAATAACTCAAAAATTTTTTCTAGATACTTCTTAAAAATATTTTGGTAAGCATCAAAAATTTACATTATAAAACAGAGAATAATAGAATCACAGAATTTTGATATTCTATAACTTATATGTATTATGCATACAAAACCAATGTTATTTCAGGAGAAGATTGTTTTTAGTGGTCTTTGTAGATTTTATACCAATTCTCCTTTCATACTAGAATTTTCTTTTTTTCTTTTTTTTTTTTTTTGCAGTTTTTGGCTGTGGCTGGGTTTGAACCTGCCACCTCCAGCATATGGGGTCGGTGCCCTACTCCTTTGAGCCACAGGCGCCGCCCTAGAAATTATTTCTATAAACAAATTGTCCTTCCTGTTTAGAAAACATCATTCTGCTTCCCTGTCATTTGGGCCATTCCTTAAATTACATTTCTCTTGTGGCATTAGGTTTTCTAAATGACCTTACACTCCAGTGGCAAGCATGTTTTTTATACACTAAATTAGTCATAGGAATATTTACTAAGCATTATTTGTGCATATGAAACTGTGCTGAACACTGGACAAAATACAAATATAAGCAAAACATTCTCCCATCCACCACGAAGGCTATAATTTTTTAAGGGAATGAGGCAGTGGCTACATAAATTCCAGAAAAGTTGGTTTGTGGTAAGCATCATGTGCTCGGAACAAACAAGAGCCACAAAGAGTTCAGGAGGTTATTATCATTGTTTTTGAAAAAAAAAATAAATTAGTCATAATTTTTTTGTAAACCCCTATATCGATGAGATTAGTGTTCAAAATTAACACTATTATTTCACCAATTAGGGAATGAGGATCTAAGTGGGAAAACAAAATCATCAAAGATGCTTTCCTAGCACTAATTAGGAAGGGATTTTCATAAAAACCATTTAATGAATGGCATTTAATTCCTAGAAATGTATCCTGTAAAAATCCTCATACATGGACAAAAATATTTATGTATAGTATACGTATACTATTGAATTTTTTAATAAGTGTTCAAAATTAAGAAAATGATTATGTTGCATGTATGTTAAGAAGAATGAGATAAATCTATGTTCTGATACGGAAAGATCTTTGAGACACAGGAAAGTATGCATATGTACAGAATACGCATGTCTCTATTCAATGATCAGACTTACAAAATAGGTTTTATAACGTCGTTTGTCCTTAGTCCCAGCTCATAAGCAAATATATAACTATGACGTCCTCACGATGTTTCAGTGGCTGGATGTAAAGCCACAGCAGAATTTGCAGAAGTGGAAAACGACTGGGCAGCCTGCTCAGTCTTCCCTTCTTACTCCTCATTCATCCCCAGAGATTTCATCCTGTCTTTCTTTAATTACTGTTTCATCTTTCCTAAGTCACTTTCTTAAATCTCCTTATATGTCTCTTAAAATTCAGTGACTATCATTTATTTAAATTCCAGTAACAGCTCTGTGCCCACTAGAAGAGTCATAATCACATTACTGACCATTGTCTTTTTATTTTTATTTTTATTTACTTATTTTTTTTTTGAGACAGAGCCTCAAGCTGTCACCCTGGATAGAGTGCTATGGCATCATAGCTGACAGCAACCTCCAATTCCTGGGCTCAAGCGAGTCTCCTGCCTCCGCCTCCCAAGTAGCTGGGACCATAGGCATCCGCCACAATGCCTGGCCATTTTTTGGTTGCAGCCATCATTGTTGTTTGGTGGGCCCAGGCTGGATTCGAACCCACCAGCTCAGGTGTACATGGCTGGCACCTTAGCCACTTGAGCCACAGGCACCAGGCCACTGACCATTTTTTTTTAAACAGTGTTTGCATTTAACTCCTAGAAATGTATCCTGTAAAATTCCTCATACATGGACAAAAATATTTATGTATAGTATAAATATATATTGTATATATATTAAATTTTTAATAAGTATTCAAAATTAAGAAAATGATTAAGTTGCATGTATATTAAGAAGAATGAGATAAATCTATGTACTGACATGGAAAGATCTTTGAGACACAGGAAAATATGCATATGTACAGAGAAAAGGGTGGAAGGACACTTATTAACTTGTCACCATTGCTTTTTTAGGGGGAAGGAATATGGAATTGAGCTTTAAAGAGGATGAAAAGTGACTTATTTTAACTTTAATAGTAGTGTGTTGTTTACAGTTTTCCATCAATCCTGTATTCATTGTGTCATATTTCATAATCATAGATAAAAGATTTCATTTGAAAGAAGACTTTTAATTTACAAACACGAATTTCAGTCTATTATAGAGATGATCTGTATTCTCAATAGCTTAAAATTGAGTTGGTGAGAAAATATTTCAGATAATCGCATAAAAATTCCGAAAGAATTTCAAAGCAAATTTACTTTGTCACTCTAGAATTTTCTAATTCTCTGTTCCTAAGGAAAATGTTTCAATATTAATTAAATTCAGAAATGTAGTGATTAACATGGGGTTGAGTTAATTGGGAAAATCTGGAATCATTTTTAAAAGGTAAGTACATATTGGAAACAGGTTATGAATTCTTAAAACAGGTTATGAATTCTTCTGAATGTACAAAACTTACTTCAAACTTGTTCTCTTAGGAAGTCAGGGGATAAGGGTTGGAAGAAGCCATGTGTACAGAAAAGAGAAGAAGAAATCGTGCAGAAGAAGGTACAACTGCAATCTGGGGGTCTTAAAAGGGCTGGACAACCATGTTCCGGCCAATCCTTAATGCCTATTAACTGATTTGAGCCATTGAGCTACTTAAGGGGAGAGGAGCAAGGATCTTTTCTGATAGGAGAAGTCCTAACTCTAGAGATGCTGGAACCATTGGCACAGTCTTTTTGGCGACTGTGGTTTAAGAGTAGCAGCCCCCACCATAACCCGAGAAGGATTAGCACACTCATCTTGCACCATGGTAAGCACAGGGCAAAATAGAACATGAGGCAGATTTCCAATGAGTTCCTTGAAAGACAACAAGCCCTTTGACCCGCCTCAGTGAAAGTCACAGAACCACCGTGAGAAGCGGTGACGTGACCTGGGAGTAGCTTTGAGTAAGTTCAATATCCCAGTTGAGATTCAAAGGAAAAAAATTTACTGGAGTCTGAGTTTTCTTATTTCCTCATATCTTGTATTTTTTATGATCCACAACTCATGATTGAGTAGTTAATTAATAGCTTTTGCTGTAATACAAATATATTACTAAATATTATATTTCTACACCTCTCTCACCTGTTTGAAGTAGGAATAAATTACAGAATTATGCCCCATAACATGGTACCATCATCAGGGATGGGTCATTGCCGTAACTTCCAGACAAAACATTTAGAATAACAAATCTATCTTTAAGACCAGTCAGCCCTGAAGATGTATGTGCTCAGTGTTCCACGTGCCTGCCACGTGGCTGCCGTGGACCCACTAGTGGCCTGTGGTCTGAGTAATCCCAGCAGTGACATAGCAGATCAGGGCCAGTTCACTCTTTTGTTTGGCACCTTGGCAACTGGCATATACCTTCACTCTGTTCATTAGTTTTGCTGTTCACATGTCCATGCACACACAATTGCACACAGACAAGCACACACTTTGGGGGAGAGGAAAGAGAAACATGGTGACCATAAGGCTTTGAGGAAGTTAAGGTTAGGCTCATAGACTTCTGAGAAAAATACACTTGCTTGTCGGGCTAATTCCATAAAATTTTTATTAACATTTGGCAAATGGTGGGGAAGAAAATGCTTGTGAAGAGTTATTGCTATCTTATAAATATTTGGAATGGCAATTGTACATAAATCTATGATAGATAACTCAAAACTGGCCAATTTAACCAAATTTTGGTCAACTACAGGACATGGTGTGGCAGGGAGAAGTGAGCCTTGCTCTCTTGTCACTATTTCAGGGGGAAATTGTAGCCAATGTCTATTACAAATAACCAAACCATTTAATAAAAATAAAGTAGGAGGGTTTAAATACGAATATATTAAGCTAACTTAGTTTTTCTTTAAGACAGGATAGAAGAAAGCAGATTATTGCCACAATAATGTAGCCTCTGATTAAAGAAGTGAGGTACCACGACCATTGAATGAAGCAAATTCCATTTTAGAACTAGGGAAAAAAGATAGTTATGATATGATATGAGTGCTGTGAATCATTGCTGATGCAGAATCTAAAACAACCCTGTAAACTAAAATGTAACTACAATTTGGAATTATGAATGAACATATTTCTTTTTTTTTTTTTTGTAGTTGAGGTTTTATTGGTTGTGTTGAGCATCAGTACAGACATTTCAATTTGTACACAAATTTTTAACATATGTACCCAAAATCTAAAAAGCCATTTATTGTAATTCTTTTTTAAACATTTATTCCAGTGACTTTCCAGATTGAAATTTGGAGGATACCAAGTATCAGTATCTTCAAATGTTGCTAAGCTGTTAGGTCTAAGTCCCACCATTCATACTTTATTACCACGTATGCTACATGCTCAGATTTTCAGTCCTTCACAGCACAGTAACAAAGTTATCAGGAAAACAGGAGCACTACAACCAAAGATGTTAGAGGGCACAGTTCTGACACAGAGAGCCCGCCGCCCAGATGCCCAAGAGCAGGGTCAGCTCTGCCCAAGGCGCGGGGAAAGCAGAGCCCAAGAGGCGGTCGGCGCGGTTGTCAGCGAAACCTGGTCCTGCGAAAGTGGAAGCGAAGCCAAAAAAGGCAGCGGCAAGGGATAAATCTTCAGACAAAAAAGTGCAACCAAAAGGGAAAAGAGGAGCCAAGGGAAAGCAGGCCGAAGTGGCCAACCAAGAAACTAAAGAAGATTTACCAGCAGAAAACGGAGACCCTGAAACCGAGGAGCATCCAACCGCTGACGAAGCCGGAGAGAAAGAAGCCAAGTCTGATTAGTGTCATATCCCACGTCTTATCAGTGGGCCCTGTCTCCCTTCTTGTACAATCCAGAGGAATATTTTTATCAACTATTTTGTAAATGCAAGTTTTTTAGTAGCTCTAGAAACATTTTTAAGAAGGAGGGAATCCCACCTCATCCCATTTTTTAAATGAACATATTTCTTAAATGACAAGTACACAGTTAGAATGCATCAAATGTCTTAGAGTCACC
>CAUYON010044290.1:0-23480 GCA_963573935.1 Arctocebus calabarensis
AAAAAAAAAAAAAAAAAAAAAAAGTCATGTATAAAACAATCAAGCTATAGTTTTTATCAAGAATTTACAAGGATTTAAAGGGTTTCATATTTGAGATTACTATAATTTTAATTCAGTTGTTGACTTTGTTCCTATGCTAGACATAAAAGAATGTATTTTATCTCACCTAAATGTGCTTCGAAACTTGAACAATGAAATATGAATTCTATGATCTTTTAAGCATATGTAAAGGGCCTGGCTTATAGTATACATTCTAAGATTTCTACTGACAATGATAAACAATCAGACAAAAGATTTTATTCCCAAAGGAAGCTTAGACCCCAGAGTTTTTGTTTGTTTGTTTGCAGTTTTGGGCTGGGGGCACGTTTGAACCCACTACCTCCAGAATATGAGGCCGGTACCCTACTCCTTGAGCCACAGGTGCTTCCCTAGACCTCAGATCTTAACATAGATGTCCATATAAACAAGTGAAAACACACACATACACCCTGTATCGTATATAGACATAGACGTAGACAAACGTGTGGCTTTGACAATGTGCACATGTCACAGTCTACAAATAATCATTCTTTTATCTTGCTAAATCTTGGAGCTAATTAATTTCTTCCCTGTATAGAGAATTCTGATATTCTTTCTTACTTCCAAAGCTGCCTGTTCCTCCCACCCAGCCAACTGCTACCTCATTTTACAACCCTCAATTGCCAGAAATGGCAACTGTATTTTCCAGCAGAGAACAAACTGTTCAAGAATATCAAAATTGGGGCAGATGTGAGATGCACTTAGATATTGAAGACTGAGAATTTTCTCATCAATTATTCAAGCCGTAAACTTCTAGAACCTATCTTGTCTCTTCAATAGTTCCCCGTGTTCATTCAAGCAAGGCTTTTAATATTCAAATATAACATAGTATAATTAGTTCCTTAAAGTTTCCTTAAAATCAAGGAAATGTAACAAAATTCGCTGGTTTCAAAGGATATAAGATTCTGGAAAAATTACAATAAGAGGAAATTAAAAAGTCAAATTAAACATTGGAATCATCTTTGACTCATCTTTTTCATCACTTAACACCCAATATACTAGCAGATTTCTTTAACTCAAACTTTAAAAATAGGCTCAGAGTTGAATTTGAGCAGCTACACCCCTGTTAACAAGTCCAAAGTCCCTGTTACTCACCTAGACTCTTACACTGGGCTCCAAACAGACTTCTTTCTTTCATTGTTGATTGACAAATGATAGCCCAAGTTAACTTTTCAAAACACAGGTCAGATCATGTTACTCTTCTGCTCAAGGATCTTCTTATCATATCTCATCTCACTCAGAGTCAATCCCTCTGGTACAGGGGGTACCGGGGTCTGACCCTTGGTCTCTCTCTTCTCTCCTTCCCTCCCTCTGCACTCTAACTTTCCTGAGGATCTTGCTACTCCTTGACCATGGCCAAGCACAATGCAACCTGTGAGGTCTTTTCATCATTCAGGCCCAATATCACCTCACCTGCAAGGCCTGTCTGACTACCCGGTGCAAATTAACCCCTTCACTGTCACCCTGTGTGAATGTAAGTTGTTTTATTTTGTTTTTTAGAAGTTCAACATCTATAATAATTAACATGACTTTCACCCATCTGTAGAAAACACAGACAGACGAGAAACTATAGTCAGGACCTTATCCACTCATTCAACAAACATTCACTGAGATGTTGCTTTGTTCCAGGCACAGTACTAAATATAGCAATACAACTATTAATCAAATCAACCAAAATCTCTGCCCTAATGGAGCTAAAATTCTCATCAAGGAAAATAATAATAAATGAGAAAAGATAATCAAATAATGGAAATGGCTACAAAGATTAAAATAGTAGAAAGGAGTAGAGGGAACACTAGTAGAGTAATTCAGGACAGAGGCGTGTAAGCTCTCAGTATAGCAGGCAGGGAAGGCTTCATTGAGAAAGTGGCATTCAAGGGAAAGATCGCATTTGTCTGGATCACTGGTGCCTCCCAGCCTGATGTCTAGTGTTCAATAAGCCTTTGTCAAATAAATGGAAAAACAAAACTAAGGTAGAATTCCCAAATACACACCTGTGATGATTTTCTTTGGTAGTGTGACACCACTGTTACACTACCATCATTAACTACAACAAAAAGAGCAAGGAATGAACTGTTTGTACTGCAATTTTTTGTGTTGTCATAAACCTGTTATTCTAGAAAGACATCATTATTTAGGAAAGGCAAGCCAGTCATTTAATAGGCAGCTTTAAGTAAGTCAGGAATCCATATATATGGCTAATGTGTCTCAAAGATTGAATTCTGTTTTGTTTTATTTTTGCACAAATGGTCTATTTCAAGAACTAATGGAAAAACTATTTTAAATATTCCCGGTTGCAGTGTGTGTGAATGGTCTACATTTTGCCTGCAGGGGTGAGCATGTGACATAGATGTGAACTATGAAATATGCATGATTCCCCTCTGAGTTTATATTTGTCCATGGGGTTGGTTTGTTACACAACAAACATAATCAGTGGTCTGTCTTATTTTTGGTATATAGACAAGAAGCAAGAATGCCACCTTTCTTTTCCAAACAAGGAAGAAAGAAATAATTCAAACTTGAGATTGCTAGAATCCATCTTCCCCTGCATGTGAAGAGAATGAGGCCAATAAAAGCCAAACAGTGGCATGCAGCATGTAGGGTTGACAGAGGAAGAAAAAAGGGAGAACAAGAAAGACCAAGGAGGAAAAGAAAAGAAAAAAAAAAACCCTTCATGATTTTTTTAAGCTCCTTGATCCAACCATGCCTGAAACCATGTCCATATTTCTACTTCCTCTTATTAGCTGCGGAAACTAAAAATGGTCTCTGAGCTTTGACTGAAGCTGTCCTACGAACAAAATATACAAAATAAAAGATTCGGTTTCATGTATCTGGAAACTAAAACTGTCTCAATTACACTTAGCAAACACAAATGTTAACCAAACTACAATTATATTTTGCTTTAAATACAAAAGCCATTAGACTGATTTTCCGGCAATATACGAATGACAACTTGAAGTCATATTTTCCATAGTTATAAATATAATAATTCTGTGAAACCTTGACTCATAGTAACTTTGTTACATGATTCACAACAGATGAATATTTACATACTACCATAGACTCACACTGCCAGGGTGCAATAATACAAAGAGGGCTTATAGTTTTCAGCACACTTTATCAATATGAGATATAGTTAAACTGCTTGAATTTTATTTATGTCCCTTCTTACTTAATTCCCACAGAAAAACCTGCCATCTATTCTTCAGAAAATCAAAATGTCCTCATACATTTATAAGCAAGGAGCACACAATTATATAATAAAGAATTATTTTATTTATTAGGAAGGATATTTAACATGATTGTTCTATTTTATTTTAGGCACACAATGATGCAAACATTTGTGCTAGTTTTCTTAAGACAATTTTATTTTTACATATTTGCTTTAAGAAGACTATGTACAACATGAAAGTTCCCCATGTGAACAAGCAAAGAGAAGACGTTTGTTTGTGTCTTACATCGAAACAGTCAGCCTGAAAATCCCGGGATTTCTCCTATCACTGAATGTCTATCACACATGCCCATGTCTGGAATGCCAGAAGATGGAAGAATTAGAAACAGCAATATGTTTTTCAATACAGAAGGACTAGGAATGTCTCCTTCCCTCTTTCATACATTGAATTCAACCCACATGTCTGGGCCTGGGAAAGGATACCATGCCTAGAATGCAAGTCTGTTAAGAAGGAGCTCCCAGAATCCCTCAGGCTGACCACCAAATCCTTCTAGCAAGGTTCCAAAGTCCCAAGAAGATAGATTGAAAAAAATCAATTTTAATTACCTTTTCATCATCTAGGAAAAGAAGATTGTGAAGGAAGATTGGCTATTAGACATAAATAAGTTGGATTCCCTACTAGACACATGAGGAGGCAAGGAGCAACCGAGTTCTGCAAATTTCACATCCTGATAATTTAGATATTTGCAAGGTGATGCTTAAGGAAACAAACTAAATGATCAAAATGAAGTTAGAAAGAAATATCACCCCTTAGTGATGTAACCCAGTGTGTCATTTCCAAGAAGCTATAAAAAGAAATTAATTCTCTCTCCCTTTTTCCCCCTTCAAGTCTCATGTTTTAAGAATTTAAGTCACACATAAAAGAAATTCTCATTCAGAGAAAAGAAAAAAATTCCCAAATAAGCAATGACTTTCTTTTCAGGATGATTCATTTGCTTGACTTCTGAAAGTGAGATTCCTATAAGAAACAATGGATGAGTCAGTGGTTCACTCACACTATTCATGATCACCTCCATTATCAACAAAAACAAATTTAATAAGAAATGAACCAATAAAGGAATGAGGAAAAGAGGAAAGGAGGGAAGGAAAAGAAGGAAATGGAAAGAAAATGAAAGAAAAGGAAAAGTCTAAAGAAAAAGGCATCTACCTTAAATCCATAACAATGTATTGATTTCTGAATTTCATATCAAAATAGGACAAATGAGACTCTATTAAAACAACTAGGAAGGTTTCAATCACACACTCACCAAAAGGCATTATTAAATATGTATCTACATTTGACTTTGACAAATTTAATAAAAAACAAATAAATACACACAAAAAAATAAATGCCATGAGATGAAAAGAGTTGTTAAAATGATTGCCACAGCTGCATTGTGATTTTAAATAAAGCTTTCATAGTTACATTCCTGAGGCTTGGTAATTGCAATAATTTGTTTTTTTACATGTGTAAAAACATACAGTTAATCAGAAGCTAAATTGACATTGGTACAAATACTGTGAACTGAGACTTTGTTTGCAAATCTTCTCTGGATTCCGGCAGTTCACAGCAAGTCTTCCACATTAGAACAAGTAATTGAAAACTGTTGTATAAAATTTCCTCCTCCAATTCTCTCAGGGGGTCCAGGGTGAGGTACTTTGTGTTTATTCAGGGGGAGAAGCATGGAGCAACTCCACCAGCATAAATAAGTCTGTTATCCTCTGCCATAGAATCAGATGGGTAGAAAGCATTCCTACCTAGAGCTCAGACATCCCAAATGAGACAGAAGCAATGGAATACAAAAAGAACTCTGATAATCACTAGTCTCCTCCACTTTAAGGACCCACACTAAAAGACTAAGAACATCCACATGCATAAGGCATAAAAGATGATAGAAGAATTCAGAGAAATGGAAAAGGAAAAATGGCAAAGAATATGCTGTTCTAAAAAAAAAAAAAATGACATCCTTATCTATGGATGACGATCATAACAAAAAGTGCCAAACCAGCTCGGTGCTTGTGGCTCAATGGGCTAAGGCACGAGCCACGTACACCTGAGCTGGCGGGTTCAAATCCAGCCTGGACCCACCAAACAACAATGATGGCTGCAACCAAAAAATGGCCAGGCGTTGTGGCAGGCGTCTGTAGTCCCAGTTACTTGGGAAGCAGAGGCAGGAGGCTCGCTTGAGCCCAGGAATTGGAAGTTGCTGTGAGCTGTGGTGCCACAACACTTTACCCAGGGTGACGGCTTGAGGCTCTGTCTCAAAAAAAAAAAGTGCTAAACCTGTGAAAGAGTAAAACTCTCAATTTAATTCCACCCCTATAGCTCAGCTTGCAATTCTTTATTAGAGTGTTTTTAACTTTAGTATAGTATTAACTTGTATCAGAATTATTATGGAAGTAAACATTTTTCTTTCTCACTATATTATATCTAAAACTGTAAAATAAAACACAGTTTGCCATGACAAGTCCCCAATAATATTTAGGGAGTTTAACACCCCTCTGACAGAACTGGGCAGATCCTCTAAACAGAAACAAAACAAAGATACAAAGGACCATAGAAGAAATGAAATTAATAGACATATACAGATACCATTCCAAAGCTAAAGAATATGCATTTTTCTCATCAGCCCATGGTACCTACTCCAAAATCTACCACATCCTAGGATACAAATAAATCCTCGGCAAAATTAAAATAATAGAAATTATACCTTGTATCTCCTCAGACCACAGGCAATAAAGGTGGAATTCAACTCCAACAAAAATGTTCATCTCTACACAAAGACTTGGAAATTAAACAAACTTATGCTGAATGATATTTGGGCTTAGGAAGAAATAAAAGAGGAAATTGTTAAATTCCTCAAACATAACAACAATGAACACGGAAGTTAACCAAACCTGTGGGATACAGCAAGAGTAGTCTTAAGAGGGAGAGTTATCACATTAGA
Source organism: Arctocebus calabarensis (assembly GCA_963573935.1). Classification (NCBI taxonomy): domain Eukaryota; kingdom Metazoa; phylum Chordata; class Mammalia; order Primates; family Lorisidae; genus Arctocebus; species Arctocebus calabarensis. The sequence continues at coordinate 6,238 of CAUYON010044290.1, forward strand.
AAATTACATTCAAAAAACAGAAAGAGAGCTCATCAACAAACTCATGAGCTATCTTATGAAAATGGATAATGAAGAACAATCTAATCCCAAAACCAGAAGAAAAGATATAATCAAAATTAAATCAGAGATTAAATTGGAAAAAAAAAATCATTCAGAAAACAAAACAAAATGTTAGTCTTTTATAAAAATAAATAAAATTAATAAACCTTTAGCCAGATTAACTAGAAATAGAAAAGCAAAATCTCTAATAACTTCAATCAGAAATGATAAATTGGAAATAACAACAGATGCCACAGAAATACAAGAGATCATCTTTGAGTATTATCAGAAACTGTATGCTCAGAATGTGGAGGAAATGGATCAATTACTAGAATCACACCCTCTCCCTAGACTTAATAAAGGAAAAATAGATCTCTTGAACAGATTGATTTCAAGAACTAAGATTGAAGATATTATAAAAAAATCTCCCAAGATATAAAAACCCTGGTTCAGATGTCTTCACACCAGAACTCTATCAAACCTTAAAGGAAGAACGTATACCCATACTACAGAAATTATTCCAAAAAACTGAGAAGGAAGCAATCTTCCCCTACACATTCTATGAAACAAACATCACCCTGATACCAAAACCAGGAAAAGACTCAACTAAAAAGGATAATTTCAGACCAATTTCACTAATGAAATAGATGCAGAAATTCCCAACAAAATTCTAGCCAATATATTATTGCTACATATTAAAAAAAATTATTCATGACACTCAAGCATGTTTCATTGCAGGGATGCAAGGCTGGTTTAACATACACAAGGCCATAAACATTATTCACCATATCAACAGAAGCAAAAACAAAGACCATATGATCCTCTTAATAGGTGCAGAAAAAGCAATGGATAAAATTCAGCATCCTTTTCTAATTAGAATACTTAAGAATTTAGGTATAGGTGACACATTTCTTAATCTGATTGAAGCTATCTACAATAAACTCAAAGCTCATATTATACTGAATGGAGTGAAACTTAAAGCTTTTCCACTTAGAACTGGAACCAGACAAGGTTGTCCTCTATTACCACTACTATTCTTTTAACACAGTGCTGGAAGTTCTAGCCAATACAATCAGGCAAGAGAAAGAAATAAAGGGCATCCAAATGGGAGCAGAAGAGGTCAAAACCTTGCTCTTTGCTGATGATATGATCTTACACTTAGAGAACCCCAAAGACTCAAGCACAACACTTCTGGAAGAGATAAAAAACATACAACAATTTCTCAGGTTATCAAATCAATGTTCACAAATCAGTAACCTTTGTATATGCCAATAACAGCCAAGATGAGAAGCTAATCAAGGACACAATTCCTTTCATAGGAGCTTCAAAAACAATGAAATACTGAAGAATATACCTACAAAAGAGTTAAAGGACCTCTTCAAAAAAAGTTATGAATTCTAAAAAAACAAATAGCAGAAGACAATAAATGGAAGAATATACCATGCTCGTGGCTGGGAAGAATCAGCATTTGTGAAAATGTCTACATTACCCAAAGCAATCTACATATTCATTACAACCCCCATTAAAACACCATCATCATACTTTCAAGATTTGGAAAAAATAATTCTTAATTAGAATTATGGAACCAGAAGAAACCCAATATGGCCAAGGCAATTAATTCTTAGTAATAAAAATAAAGCTGAGAGTATTACCCTACCAGACTTTCAGCTACACTACAAAGTCATAGTGATCAAAACAGTATGGTATTGGCACAAAAATACAGACATTAACATTTGGAATAGAAAACCATGAGATTAAACTAACCTCTTATAGTTACCTCATCTTTCTTAAGCCAAACAAGAACATGCACTGGAGAAAATAATTCCTGTTCAATAAATGGTGGTCGGAGAACTGGAAAGACTGAAACTAGACCCGGATCTCTCACAACTTACAAAAATTGAAGATGGATAAAAGATTTAAATCTAAGGCATGAAACAATAAAAATCCTTGAGGAAAGTGTGGGGAAAACACTTGAAGATATCGGTCTGGGGAAACATTTCACAAAGAAGACTTTTGTGGCAGTTGCAACAACAACAAAAATAAACAAATGGGACTTAATTGAACTCAAAAGCTTTGGTACAGCTAAGGAAACAACAACCAATGCAAACTGATAACCTTCAGAATGGGAAAAGATATTGGCCTATTATGAATCAGACAAAAACTTGATAATTAGGATCTATAGAGAACTCAAATTAATCAACAAAAAAAAGACCCAACAATCTGATATATCACTGGGCAAGAGACATGAACAGAACCTGCTCTAAAGAAGACAGACAAATGGCTAATAAACATATGAAACAATGCTCATCATTCCTAATCATCAGAGAAATGCAAATCAAAACTACCCTGAGATATCACCTCACCCCAGTGAGAATGACCCACATCACAAAGTCTCAAAGCTGAAGATGCTGGTGTGGATGTGGAGAGAAGGTAACACTTTTACACTGCTGGTGGGACTGCAAACTAATACAACCTTTTTAGAAGGAAGTATGGAGAATCCTCAAGGAACTCAAATTAAACTTCTCATTTGATCATGCAGTCCCATTACTAGACATCTACGCAGAAGAAAAGAATGCTTTTATCATAAGATAAGAACATTTGAACTAGACTGTTTATCACAGATCAATTTACAATTGCCAAAATGTGGAAACAACCTAAATGCCCACCAACTATTCAGCACTAAAAAAGACAAAGACTTTACATCTTTTGTATTAACCTGGGTGGAGGTGGAACACATTCTTCTTTGTAAATCATCACAAGAATGGAGAAGCAGGAAATCAATGTACTCTATTCTAATATGAAGGCAGTAAATGAGCTAATACAAAGGGTGAGGGGCTAGGGGGATGAGCAAGTGGGGATAGGGAAGAGGGAGGTGATGGCACACTTCTTGGAGGTGGAACACAATTATAAGAGGAATTTTATCTAACAAATGCAATCAGTGTAACCTAATTCTTTGTACCCTCAATGAATCCCAAATAAATAAACAAATAATTTTAAAAAATTTACCATGAATGGGGAATGTTGAGAGCAGATATACCAACTTACATCTCATAAATCCTTGATGCAAATTATCAGAATCAACCCCGATGTTCTTTGTCTCTCAATTCCAGCATGTGTATATCCTGTAAGACAGTTTCTACAGCAGACCTATTACTTATAATTCTTCATAACAAATCATACAACTGATTAGGCCAGGAGTGCCCACTCCAGGATGACAGATCATTAACAGAACAGTGATGAAACTGGCAAGTGTTCTTGTTCAAGACAAAGAAAGCAGAAGGGCACAATATCTAAGCAGGCCAGTATCTCACACATGGAAAAATGGCTCTTGCCAAATCAAATAAATGAGAATTTCTGAAACAACTGGAACCATAGTTGAAATCATTCAAATTTGGTGACAGTCATACTGAAATAAGACTTCGCATCCAAATCAACCTTTTTAACTATTTTAGATCCTGTTTTAAAGAAAATGAATGTGTTCATACCTTCTAATTCACAGAGATGGTCTTTGTTTTTTTAAGTGGTCAACTAATCTTCAAGAGTTCTTCAAGGTCATTCTCCCTAATTTGTTCATCTTTTTGCCAATTACCTTAGTTTACAAATCATTTCTCACTGTAATAGAAGATAAGCCTGAGAACCTTGTATCTAGTCAAAAATACTATAATTCTTTCCTACCTAGAAGTTTAACATTGTTCCAGGGATAATCAGAGAGAAAGGGAAGGTGAGTTCTTTCAGCTCCCAAACCTATTTAGACAACATGTCCATGTTTATTCAGTAACTTAAGACCACAAATTGAGCACATTTATTCCTGCCCACTACTTACAAAACAGCAATGATGCTTTCTTAAGGCTTAAAATGATAAAATGAGATTATCAAAAACTGTACTATTTCTAATAACCATGAATGTTTTTATTAAGATGTTGTATAGGCTTAGATTGAAACCTCTTTGAAGAGTTTGTATCCCAACTCTGGTATTGTTCACTGCTACGATACCTTATTCAAAATATCTCACTTCTACACATCTCAGTGATTTTTTTCAGCACAAAAATGGAAATAGGAATAGTAGCAGCCACATAGGGTTATTATGAACATTTGATAGCTAACACCAAATTACTTGAGAAACTGTCTGGCTCATAGACTCCCAGTAGTGCTAACTATTGTAACGGAATCTAATCCTATTTTTTCAAGGAAACACAAACACATGTGTTGAGATTCTTTAAAAGTGGTAATTGACTGTTGATTTGGTGATAATGAGAATCCATCTTGAAACATTCCAGGGGACATACTTTGGAAAATATCTACAAAGGCAGGTGGTATAAAGCATAGGGTGATCTTATATCATGCCCCCAGAACGTAGCACCATACAGTAAAATGATCAAAGCCAACTGGAACTGATTTTATTTTTGCCCAGATATTTATAGGACAGGTTGACAGTAAAAGGTGTTTATAAAACAGGTTTATAGCAGAAGGATTATTTGTTAAAATGTTCTTGCTGGGAGAAGAAGTAGGAGTTCCAAATTCAATCTAAGAAGAAGCAACTCTTGGCTCTCTGAAAGGACTGAAAACCCTATAACAAAGTGTCGCCCTGCACTCTAATATTCCAGACTCTCGGTTTACTTTAATATTCAAGCAATCTAGCTTCAGTCTTCTTGGGGGAAGTCCATCACTGCTGCTATCACATCTGAGTACTTCTGGGAGAAAGAGGCTTTTCTTATGTCTTCTATTCCAAATTCTCTCTCTCAACCAGAATCTCATTCACAAAACACAACAGCAACAATAGCAAAAACTGAAATTATATTCTACAAGTTCAAGTTTCTGGACCTTCTCTCTTCTAAGGTTATCATTCATATTTTTACTATTATTTTTAGTGTTATTATTATTATTACTACTGCCCACTCTCCTCCTCCTAACTCTCAGACTGCTACCTTGAGACATCATCTTTCTAACCACCAGTTTAGTCTCCTATTTCTTACCAAATTCTAGGGTCCTAAACTTTTTTTGAACTATCAGTGATCAAGTCTTGTCACTTTATTATGCAAAATAACCCAGTTCTTTCCCTCTTATGCTCTCCCTTTTGGTCTTTCCTCTGTGTTATCTGAGGCCCTTTAAGAAACTTTCACAAATAAAATAACAGTCCTCTCCATGAACAATGTTATATTCTAGGGCAGGAACCACAAATTCAAATGCCTAAAGGGCCTATGGGGGTCTCTTTCTCTTTGTCTCTCTTTATATTTATTTATAAATATATACTTTATTATATTTATATCATATATTTTTTATATTATATACAGATGGTACCCAAAAATGTATGCACATTTTAAGAAAGGAGAAAGCGGTGTTAAAATTGTCATACTTGATATATACCAATAACAAAAGATGAATACAAGTCGCCTTGAGCATCTCTTATAATTGCAGAAGTAAAATTTGACTTGTGTATTACAAATTTAATCCAGTTTTTTTCCTTTCCTAAAATGTGTATACATTTGTGGGCACCCTCTTTGTGTATGTGTGTGTGTGTGTGTATAAATAGATGAAGCCGTATAGAACTATCTACATATAAAGATATATTACACACACATATACAAGTATAATGCCTGGTTTAAGGTAACAGGTAGTCTTCAAGAAAGAAAAGGATGGTCCACAGATATTTAAATTAAAAAGGTAAATCCCTGGATATACTGACATAGTTAATTGGTGTGCTCCTTAATGAGGAGATCTGGGTTCACATTCCAGACTTTACACGTACCAACTGTATATTTTTTGACAAGTTAAGCCATCAGAAATCTTCCTGAAACTCATTTCTTCATCCATAAGAGAGACAACCACATTTTAAATTTCCTGACAGGGTTAAATGAGCTCATGCACTGGAAGCAATTAGTGTACCACATGGATCAGAGTAAGCATAAGTAAAAATAAACAATAGCTAACCAAATTTAAAAATAAAAAAGGTACCAAGACAAGGAAAGAAAAAAAGAACAAGCAGCACTACACACAGGTGGCAAAAGTTCTCTCCTCTTGCCCACATATTAATCAGGCTCCTCTTGGTGTGGTTCAGCCCCCTGGAGCCCCAACCTTGCACATGTCCTTTGAGAGTCCAGTTTTAGCAAGATTCCTCTCAGATTGGTTTAGCCAGAATCCCTGACCCCCAAATCTAATGATTGATTTTCCATCCACTGACCCCCTCTCTTTGACTTTGCTCCTTAGTTTATATTTCCAATTTTTCTTCTTATATTTGGGGTTAAAACCAATCTCTTTTCTTTACTGAAAACTCCATTGCATCCTGTACCTACTGTGACAATAGTGAAGAAAGCCTGCCTTGACATTGCAACAAGTGTCTAAATAGGTTTTTCTTTAGCATCGGGAAAGAGAAAAAGCAAAGAGAAATGGTGATGCCTCATCGCCTAGTAGAACAGAGGGTTGGGTGTCCGATCAGCCGCACTTCTCTCCCCTGGGAATCTTTGCAGTGCTCAGAGAAGGGGCCAGACAGCAGCGCCCAACAGATCATAACTCCAAAGGGTTGATGTTTGACTAGTGTCCATAAGGTAACACCTAAACTTAAAACAACTCTAAACTATTTTGTAGCTACAGTTCTAGGCTCCCATGAAAAAAATTCCCTTGGGCCTCTTACCTTATTCTGTCTCTCAGGACAAATGAGATCTTCTTGGGATTAAAGGCAACTAAAGATGAATGCCTAGGTTCACCACTCACGCTTGGAGCTCCTGGACCCCTATTTCAGTGCCGTGGGCCGGCATCTCTTCCCTCGGGATGCCACCTTGGCCTTGTGAACTGTTCAATATTTTGATTATCCTCTCCAATGGCAGAAGTAACCCACAGGTTAGAGAGAAGCTTGCTTCATTCTAGATTAAGGTACAGAGTCATTGTGTGGCACCTGTGGCTCAAGGAGTAGGGCACCGGCCCCATATACCAGACGTGGTGGGTTCAAACCTAACCCCGGCCAAAAACTGCAACAACAACATAAAAAGATACACAGTCATAGAGCAAGGGCTAGTGATCCAAAAATGAGATGTTTTAAGTCTTAGAACACACAAAGAAAGGAGGGAGAAAGAGACAGGATGGGAAGGAGAATTTCAAAGATGATTTGATAGAAGTTACCTAAAGAAAAAACAGACAATGGATCCATTGACCATGATTTTGTCCACTCTATCTGTGACTCAAAGAATACACAGACCACCATAACACCTAATGTTTCAAATCATTTCACCAAGAAGGGTATTTCTGAGATGTTGTACTGGAAGCACCTTTCAAGAATTGATAAAACTATTCTGAGGTTATAAAACTTCATTATTTCGAAGTAAGGGACAAATATAGAATCATTTTTTTCCATGAAGCCAGGATATAATGTATCCCTGAAAGTGTCACACACAGAAAAAGCAACCTTCCGATTGTTTCTGAGATTGCGCTTGGAAGGGGTCTGGAGTTTAAAACCCAATCATTCCTGACTTCACATAAGTCCATTAGTTTCCTTGTTCATTTATAGATTCACAGACATCATCAGTGAATATCTTCAGATACGTGAATTACAGAAAAGTATCTGCCATTTTGTGTATGAATTTTCACTGTCATTTTTCAAAGTATGAACTAAGTAGGGAGAAAAAGTAAGAACCATACAGGGTCCAAATGAAGACCAATTCCTTTGAATGTTTAAACCCTTAAATTAATTAGTTTAAAAAATATTTAGAGAGCCTTCTGGATACGATGAAATCTATACATAAAGTGAACTTGTCTGTTGCTACAAACGTTTCTTCTGGAAAAGAAGGGGTGCTAACCCTAAAGTACAATGTATTAGACCCACGAGGTGACCAGATGCCCAGCTGTAGATATTGCTCATCAATTACAGAACTCTTTCCAGCTGAGCCCTATCTAGGCCCGAGCATCTATTTCAAGAGAACCATTCAAAGACAGTGTTATAAGTGCACTAGAATCAAAAGAAATGAAAATAATTTGGCCTGTTAGAGCTAACGAATGCATCTCTAACACCTACCAAAGTGACTCAATGAAAAGATGGTTAGTGGAATGAATGATTCCCTGTGTCACCTGATGAAAGACTGAATTATTACCCCTGCACAAAATGATAAGACCAAACATTTGGGACAATCTCCTTGAACATACAAACAGCTAACCACAACAAAATTACAAATAAGACCCACAGGAATTCCTTGTTGAAAACATCTCTGTCACAAAGTAAGTCCTGAAGTGAATTCTACAAACAGAGCAATAGCAAGTTTCAAATGAATAGGTCTGGGAGGCGTGATCAATAGCAGCTGAGTGAAGGATTCAGCAGACTCCCTGACAACAGACCACATTAATCTTCCCACGGATTACCTGGCTATTTAAGGGGAGAGGGAGAAACAAGGCTGGGACCTATTGTCATGTTAGTGGAAATTTCTCCCTCCCTATGTATTTGTTCACTCTGCTCACACAAGATAATTTGCTTGCAATAAGCTCTCTACATTTCCTGAAGACTTGCAAGGAAAAATCCTGGGCTCTTGTTTACCTGGTTCACTGGGGCTGAAGCACTGCTAGCACCAATGCCAGTGCCCTTACTGAAGGAGGGCTCGTAAGCATGTCACTTGGTAGAATTCTCACAGCAGAATGGTTACACCATGTTTGATTGCAATATATACATAAGTGTGTCTAAGGCAGGTCTTATTGTAAGACCAGCTTTTGTTATTAGAGCAGCTTCCTGAAATAGTTTGAATCCTTACGGCTCCTCTGAATTCCTAAATGAATTATAAATATTTTGCTAACTCTGTTGGCCTCTTCATATTCACTCTCTACCCTTCTCCATCATGTTCCAGGAGTACTTTACCTGGATTTCTGAGCTCTCTGGCTTCCAGCCAGTTTGGGGGTTTGATGAAGACATATTAGGTTAGGCAGTTAGTTAGACATAAGCAGGGGAGATGGTGGTTAGCCTATTTTGGACTGGTTTGGTTCAGGCTGGCCTGGACTATTATGGGAATGGGGATAATTGAGACCTTGCAGGTGTGAGGCCTTGCAGGGAGGTTGTCTTGAGACAATCAGTGTTCCAGGGACTTTCTGACATGACCAGATAGATGTGGTCATACGAACTTGGGTTATTTGAGGAACAGCCTGATTAGGACCCTGGGAAGCTTCTAGGAAGCAACTGGTGCCCTTCAAAATTTGTGTATGAAGTCCAAGCACGGTGCTCTCCATGCTGCCTGTGGTCACTAGGACATGGCCCAGCTTGCTGTACAAGTCACTCATAATACACTCTCTCTTTCTTATTAAACTCCTTCTCATTCCATACATTATTTTGGTGACTACTTTGAGCCATCACCACACCACTCTGAAAAGACAGAGTTAGTTCCCTCCCACAGAGGGATGGACAGTGGCTAGGGTCCCTCCTGCAGTAACAGCCATGGTTCTCTGCAGGTTCTCAATGTGGCTTCTTCCCCTCCTTGGTTCACGGTGGAGTAAAGCCTCCCCACATTGGATGCTCTACCATTTTGTGCTGGTTCCTTTAACCCTACCCACATATTTTTAAGCTGGCCTTTCTTTTAAATTCTTTTCATTCAACCTATTTTGTGCCAGGATTCAATCATCCTCTTTCATGCCAGGATATAAATATTCAAGTACGTATCATAACAGTTAGCATTTGTTTTGTTTCCTTTCCATATTTCCCATTTGATTTCTATATTCCTATATTCCTATATGTGTGTGTATTTTACATATGTATGTAATTTCTAACTTAACTGTATTGCCCTGAGGCAAGTATAGCTGCTGTATCCTTTGGGCTCATGGTAAGAGTTAAATAAAGTTTAGGAATTGGCATGATTCTTGAATTCTTATTGCTAGGAAGAAGGCAGATTTGAACAGAGTTCTGACAACAAACAGTGACAGTTAAAATCTATTGAGGGCTCACTGTGTACCACAAATCTGTGGCAAGCATTTTCCAGATAACTTTTTTAATTCCCATAACTACCTTGCAAGCTATGATGTACTATTCTCATTTTTCTAAAGATAGGGAATCTGAGCTTTCAAATGTTATATAAATCAGGTCAGAAACTAGTCAGTAGGAGAGTCAAGATGCAAACAAGTTCATACGTTTCATCACTATTTGATATCTCACTTTTTTTACATGAATACCAGAAAACTTATTATAATTTAAAATATACAAATACAATCTCAATCTTGTGAGATAGGGTCCATGTCTTCGAGGAGGCAGTGACCACTGCTTCTGTTGCCAATCACTGAAAACAAAGCCATTAGATACAGAACCCGTACTCAACAGAGACGGAGGATTTGATTAATCCTAGAATTCAATTCATACCAATAAATGCAGAAAAATAAGTGTTTCTGCCTTTTTTTTCATCTGTTTACTTATGAAATGTTTTTCTGCCTTGACATATTAGATAATAATTTGGGCATGTTACCCTTGGTACCAAATTTCTGTTCATGGTAGTGAACTTTCTGGTAAAAGTATCTATGCTTTGCAAAATGTCTATTATGTTGGAGAACTCAATAAATATTTTAATCAATTAAGTTGTTACCGAAGGCTTTTTGTCATAGGGAATCAACGTCTGTATTCAGTGCTTAGGAAAAGAACATTTTATCCCTCATAGCCGAATAAGAGTTTTGATTACTTGATGCTGAAAAGGGAAACACAGCAAATTTTCAGATGAGGGTAATTGGACTGAAGTAATTATACAGTTCTGATTTCATTACAGTAAATGCTAATTTAATGTCTGATTCATTTTTCTAACTGGCACTAAAAATGCTCTTACTTCACATGCAATATAAAAACATATTAGATCATAGGATTTCTGAAGAAAATACAAGTTTATTGACTTAGGAGCATTTCAGGATAAGTAAAAAACATTCCAGCTATGGTTTGCATAGAAAAAAGGAGGCTTTAGAAAAGCTGACTGATTTTGAACCATGGATCCTTCCACATTTTTTTGAAGCCTATGGACCTCTTCTCAAAATATCACTTTTAAAAGAATAAAAGAAAAGATATAAGATTATAAAGAAGTAATTATATTAGAAAAATCTATCAGTACATTGCAAAAATAGTTTTGTGATATAGTGATACACTTCACTACAAACATTAAATATTAATATGTAAAAGTGCGTCTAACAACCACTGTAAATTTTAACTATATAAATAACAACTGCAAAGTCATATCAGGATTATGATATCTATGTTTTTATTAGTGACAGAGTTGGACATAATTTCCGTGCTTTGTTGCTTACATCCATAATTGAAGGACCTTCACTTAGCAAGAAGTTAGTAAAATAAAGAGAAAATATTTATTCCTAAGTAAGTTCTCTGAACCACTGATTCTATTGGTGAAACCAAGATAAAGAACCCTTGATAGAGAAAGAGCATTGTAGCTAGAGCATTAAAAGAGGAAATGTAATAACTAGGAAGAAAAGCCTCCCTCTCTCCCACACCTAGTAGAGAGAAAATGAGAGCTGTTCAAACGGAATTAGTTTTAGAGGCAAATACATTCTTGCCCCACAGAACAAAATAAAATGCTATTTTAAAAAGTACGTGAAATTCAAGCAGAAGGCCTCATAAAAGGCTTTGAAAAAGGAATACACTGAATTTTGAAGTGATTGACAAGATGAAGCCTCTTTTAAAATTTCTAATGTATATTTCATCATAAATAGTGAGTGAAAGTTCAAAGAAAGAAAATGGACTATCCATTTATTTGATATATGAGATAAAAGCAAAAATGCTCTGTCTACTAGAAAGTTGAATCTGGATTATTTATGTTACACATTTTCGCATTTGTAGAGATATAGCAGGCCATGTAAAGGCTAGCCCCTCTGTTCATGGTCAAACAATCTCAGATAGGCACCAGCCAGTCAGATGGCTGGGTTAGAATCCGAAAGGATTAAAGACTAGCAAAAACACATCGACTAAGATCAACATCAACACATTTAAAAATAGGTCCATTGAAACCAAATACTGAGTTATCATTCTCATTAACTTGTATGACATTGTGTCAAGATTGGTCATATGAGGAAACCCTAGAATTGATCAGGAATTAAGAGGAAATACAGATAGTATGTCTTAACAGGAGCTGATGGTTACTATAGTAACCATCCTATTACCCTGCATCACGTCTATTCTCCTAATTTCCCTCTTTTCAACAGTCATGTTGAATTTTGGCATTCTTGATTCTTCCTATACCTCTTCTTTGTTTTCTGGGAATTACTGCCCTCTTGATGGCCCATTCTTTAATCATAGCGCACTCTGTCCTAAAGCACTCAGTGCCATTGTAATACAGATTTGTAACCTCACTACAGATGCTCCCCCACCCCGTTCTTCCTACCTCACCAGATGTTCTCTCATCCTGCGTTCTCGAAGCTTTTCTCTTGAAGAAATAGATCTTTGATAATGAATCTGACCCAGCAAAGGTAAAGAAGGCCTAAAATTCACCCTTAAGCCACACACACCATTGCATAGTAGACACCGAGGAATATTCCAGGGTTGTGGGGAAAGAATCAGAACAATTAAGATGAGCTGGGTGAGTGCAGAGGTAACTTCTGGAGTAGGAGGTAAGAACGTGATGAGGACCTGAGGCCCATGGAAGTTCGTCTCTGTGTGTGGAAGGTCCCTGCAGCCTCTGCTCAAAGCCTTCTGCGTACTGAATAGTTATCTCATCTTCTGCCTATATTAAATCAATTCAGTTGGTTTGCACCTTTAGATCTAGCAGCAGTATCCTTGTAGGATGAGTAACCATTCTGGTCCCTTAAATCTAACATTGGCAAGATGACAAGGAGCACTGCTTTCAAGGATTTAATTCAACAAATATACTAGTTTTAAGCTTAAGTCATTCTTAAGGCAATTTCTACATTGCATCAATTGTTTCATTTTCTCTTTTATTGTGAATAACCTGAACATAAACATAAAGACTCATATAATACAATAAAATATGATCAGATGAGCACAGTGTACACAATACATCATACAGGCATCAGTATCCTTATTCCTACAAAGTGACAGAGGTTACTGCTGGCATGAAATGGGCTGAATATAAAGAAGAAAGCCAAGTGGCTTCTTAAGTAAGAATTTCTGGACCCACGCTGGTCTATGGTAATGCTTTTGCTTATTTAAGATAAAATTTGAAGAAAAATATAATGAAGTTTTCAGAAGGCAAAATGTAACCAATTAAAATATTGTCTTTTGTTCTCAGATTACTATGGGCTGCCTACATTTTTCACTGTGAGAGTAGAGTGCTTTCTTTCACAAAGTTGCTATGATTATACACAAAAGGTTTGGTTTGGGGGGCGGAGTTACCCCGATGTCCATAGTATTACAAAATGAAAATATGACCCTATGCCATTAAAAATAATTGCATATCCCCACCCCCCAAATAGCTTAAAGAAGTCTCAAAAACTCAGATATCACTCAAGAAGTAAATAAATAATAAACTCAGGAGTTTCAAATCAGAACCATGCAGGCCCCATGTATGGGAAATCTTTTGGCAGCCCTATTCTTCCCAGCTCCTCAGCAGCCTCTTTTTGTCCGAGGGCACCAACTTGTGAGTTTCCCTTCTCAGCTCAGTGATGTACCCAGCATGTCTTTCCCCTTCTGGCGAGCCTGGCTGTTGGCTAAAGGGTTTCCCAGACTCTTACACTCAAGCTTCTTATTAATTCAGTGGATCAGCATTGTGAGTCTGTTGTTGCTGTTGTTGTTGTTTTTCTGAGCATAAAATGATGTCATGAACAGTATAAAGATTTTTAAAACACAGGAAAGTGTAAATAAAGAAAATAGAACTCATCAATAACTCTATCATTAAAGACGAGCAGTGTGCCCTTTGAATTTATTTTCCTGCCTTTGATAATTCAGATATCCTTTGCCTTGTTCTTGCATAATTTAAATCCTACTTTATGTATAATTGACTATCTTGCTTTTTAAACAGATATGGTTAAGACACACTTTTCTCATGCTAATTAAGCATGTTCTGAAATCATTGTGTTTAATCACCATAAAATCTTTCACATTTTCTTATTATTTAAAAACATCCCAATTAAAATCTTTCTTTATAAATCCTTATAAGAAAATACAATAATCACTGTAACCAAATTTTTAGAATAATTAAATCAAAATATATGGAATTTTAAGACATTCCATGTTGCCAGAATTACTTTAGTTTAGTTTTCCTAATTTATACTCTTACCATCAATGTAAAAATAACTGCTTCTCCACTATTATCTATTTTAAACCATAGTTAACTTAACAATTGGAAATTTGGTATCTAATTATTTCTATGTCTTTATCTTTAACTTCTACTGAGGCTGAACACTTTTGGTGTCTTTTTAGCCATGCCTGTCCATTGGTTATTGTTCTACTGATTGATTTGAGTTTTCCAACCTAATGTTATTCTGTCAATTTTTAAGGAGAAAAGAAGAGGATAAATTGATACTCAGAGCTTAATATGACAAGCATTATATTTATCTCAGTCTTGGAGTAACTCTCATAATTATTCTGCTGGGCAACCTTCCAGGTTACCCAGTAAATTGAAATGCTAGAATTCAAACCCAAGTGTGCCCATCTCCAAATTCTTGACCTTTGCAATGTGATACACACTCAGGAATTCTGCCAATGTGTGCAACTTAACAGTGACTCCATAGCTTTAATCTCTTACTCCTTGACTGGATTTACCAAGGATGAAAATAAACTAGAAATGACAAAAATAAAGATGAAATTCTCGCTAACTGTTTCCCACTATTCTTCAAAACAAAGACATTTGTTTCTTTGTCTAGAAGAAATTTCTGATATTCAATTATTAAACTGTCATTATTTTAGGAACATAATCCTCAAACTTTCCTAGCTTTCATCTAAAAAATAATCCTCTTTATATCACTTTAGAGAAAACTTACTGCTCTTTCTTGACTAATTCTTTTCTTATAAATATGTCTGTCATTGATTTTTCAGCAAAGACATAATTCAAAGATAAATTAATGTATTATACCTAAATAATGCAGAAACATAAAATTGCTACCATATTTGGGTAAATATAGAGCACCAAACTTTTCCCCAATGTTTATATTTAATCGTATGTAAGATTTAGGAACAGAATATGAAAGTGATTTGAAAGGAAAATGTACCCCAAACAAAACAGTAAATATTATTTTCAATTAATAAATTTCTAATGAAGATTTAAACATCAATCTCTAATCCACTTAGGGAAATATCCTCTGTAATTAGGTCACCATTCTTGGTTTCAAAGGGCTTTTGACCTGACTTAATGGTTCTGGTGCCAGACATAACTGTTTATTTAGTGGCTAAATTGCTTTGATCTCAACTATGGAATCATTGTTAGGTTGCACACATGGATAGGCACATGTACAGAGTTAAAAAAAAAACAGCACAGTCATGCTTATGGTGCATCTTAGAAGGGTACAGGTGAAAATTACTAAATGCAGAATATAAATGTCTTCATATAGTGATTAAAAGGCCATGAAGGCTATGTTAAATAAGTCAATGAAAATATTTCAGATTGTACATGAAGTCAGCACATTGTGCCCCATGCTTGCACCAATGTACACAATTATGATTCAATGCACCAATGTACACAATTATGATTCAATAAAAAGAAAAAAAAAGCACAGTATCTAGGTTAATGGAATCTTCCTAAAGAAAATTTTTTAAAAAGCAAGCTTATTTATAGATCTATAATTTTATAATTATGTTTTAGGGTGAGTTCCAGGTACTCCACTCTTAATGACAGCTTGACCAAAACAGCCATCCACCTATAAAATCTTTGAGTGGGTTCAGTTTCCTTGGCTCAAACTTGGCTTAGTATTTTTCTATTGTTTCATATAAAACAAACAATATAAATCTCAGACCCTGCCACTCTTGTTTTGTACAGACACATATCGTATGAACACACTAAGGTACGTATGAAGCATGGAAGATCAAGGGTGATTCTCACCAACACAAATTTAAATGTAGCAATATACCAAAATTTATTCAGCAGAAATTGTGTCTACCACTTCCACAGTTGTCTTTTTGTTCTCATAGAAGTATTATTAAGTTTAATATGAGGTATTAACTTGAACTGAGATGTTAACTCCTCTTTCCAGAATTATTGCATAATTTATAGACACAAAGAGTAAATTGCATGAGAAGAGAAGCGTGGTACTGCTGTCAGTAACAACACTGGGTTATTTGATGTTCCACAGTCTCATGAAGTGAGCACTGCTGTCTGACTATTGTAGTTAGAAAAATAAATGGAGGCTCAAAAGAGTCACTGATTTGCTCATGGTCTCATAGCATTTAAATCTGGTAGGCCTGGGCTTAAACAACCACTCCACAAGGAGCAAAAGACTGGGAAAGGAGTGGTTTGAGAAAAACACAGAATATTTTGTGCATTTTGCAAATTTTGCATTTTGAGACTTGGTTGGTCTTTCAAAGTGTTTCAGCGGTTAAGTTTCAAAGTTAAGCAATGTAAATGTTTCAAGGATAAGAAAAGGAGAGGAGTTTTTGCATTTGGGATGTGGAGATATAAGTAGATGGGCAGAGGAAGAGCCTACAGAAGAAACGGAAGTGTGTAGGAGACCAGGCAGGATCAAAATAGAAGCAGGGATTGCGTCAGATGTAGCCTGGAGCCATCCTGTTCAAATAGCTGAGTGGCTAGGTTCTGCAGATAAAGAGCCAAAAGAATCTGAGCTGGTGTGAACTTCAGGAAGCTTGAACTTTTATCTAATACAAGGAGAACTCACAAGCAAAAATGGAATGAAAAAATCATACCCATGAGTGGTTTTCTTTAAAGGTCTCATGAAGGTCTCATTACCGAGAATAACCAGAGACTGCACTTGTGAGCTTCTGAGGCACTACACTTTGATGATAGATGGTATAGCAAAAATTCTAAAGCATGGAAAGATGTTTGGAGAATACTTAGAGATCTAAAAATAGATCTGCCATTCGATCCTATAATTCCTTTACTAGGTATGTATCCAGAAGACCAAAAATCACATCACAATAAAGATATGTGTACCAGAATGTTTATTGCAGCCCAATTCATAATTGCTAAGTTGTGGAAGAAGCCCAAGTGCCCATCAACCCACGAATGGATTAATAAATTGTGGTACATGTATACCATGGAATACTATGCAGCCTTAAAGAAAAATGGAGACTTTACCTCTTTTGTGTTTACATGGATGGAGCTGGAACATATTCTTCTTAGCAAAGTATCTCAAGAATG